>WAAB01014713.1:0-13196 GCA_013389865.1 Piaya cayana | reverse complement strand
GAGGTGCTCTGAGTCAGGAAGCAGATGATCACAAGTTTAAAAGACTCAACTATAGCTACAATCAGGAGTTGCCTAAGGGGTCATGATTCTATTGGTCAGATGGGCTTAAGTGGCCTTTGGACTCTACAGCCTCCAATTTAGGGTTTGGCCTTGCCGTTATTAGCTCTAAGAACCTATTAATAAAAAAGGTTTGGTCTTACAGTTAGTCCTTCTTTGATAGGCTTTTTACATAGTTAAAATATTGCTTAACTGATAAGATCCTTACCCATACCAGGAATCATAGAATGCCAGGTTGGAAGAGACCTGAGGGATCATCTGGCTCAACCTTTTAGGTGCCTAGAACCCAGTTGAGTTGAGCCTTAAAAGTGTCGGACCTTCCAAGTTCACAGTGAGCAATATCAGGAGTTAACTGGGAAAATAGGAAATGCATGATAGGAAGATTCCATAAGTCTTAAAATAACCAACGTTTATAATTAAGAAAATTGTAGATTTCACTGTGATTACACACATGACTCTGAAAAGTGATCAGGAGTCCCTCAAAAAAAAATGAAATCTACCCATTAGAATGCAGTTAAACCATACTATTTTAGAGCAGTTGCAGCCAAGGAATGTTCATCTTAGAAGCTGAAGGAACAGCACACACAGTGTTAAGTGTGACCTCATCAAAACCATACTGCTCTTTCAGGCTCCAGTGCATTGAGAGGCTTACTACATTTTTCAAATTAAATGCATACCAAATCAGCAGGTGGAGAATCAGCAAAGCAACCTCTATCCCTGGCATCCAGCAGTCCCTGGCTATCTGTTACAGTTCTTCATCTTTGATTTGGCAAAGGGAAGAAGTCCTATGTCTGTTTCCAGCTCTTAAAGGTCCAGGCTTTCAAAGAGATTAAGCAGTTTTTTGTAATAAATATTACCAAAAGCCTCATCAATTCTGCTTAAGTACAGAACTGACAAACCTCAGATTGCAAAGCTCACAAAAAAACTGGGCCTGAAATGTACCAGCATATTTACTCTTTTTTTTTTTTTTTTAATAGAGCTATTTGGGCTGCAGCAGGAACTTATTAGTTGATCTTTTAATAGGTGACATTTCTGGGAGCATTTGCTCCAATTTGAAAGGTAATTTGTATCAACAGTTCTGGTTCCTGTTCCGTGACTCTTTCCCCCTCCCCTGCAGCGGGCACCTGAGCCGGCAGCTTTTATACTCACTCTCAGGAAGCAAGAGAGTGAAAAGGGGTCATCTTTTATGCAGGATGAGAGAAATGTTTAACGCAACAGGATCCCAAAAATGTCTTTGCTTAGGCCTTTACCTTTATTGAGGTAAAGAACCAGACCCCAGCACATTTTCTACAGGAAGGGCTGCTAAAGCACATCTTCCTTTTTATTCTAAGACCAAGAGAATATGTTAAACATGCAACAGCTTGTCAGTACCCCAAAATGATACTCACTTGGGTGGCCTACACCATTTATAATACCATTTATCTAACCATTTGTATTTAACAATTTGGATAGGTTAAGTCCTGTTGCTCCCAGTGCTTGCAATAAACACACAATCTGCATTTTGTGGGCCCAGGTTAACTCTAAGCATTCAGCAGCTCAAGGAGACAATCTTGCAGGTCTGTTTATGCCAAAGAAGCATGATTTCTAGAAAATTAAAGACCATATGGATCCAGAATATGATTAAAGGAGTTGCTCCCTGTGTGCTTAGCTGCCACTCAGATCCCAGCCAAAACTTACTTCCCTTTAGAGTCTGACTGGAGCCCACACAGCCTTAATGGCCAGAGTGATCCATCTCACCTTCAGCTGGTAAGTCAGGCCTGAAGAGACTTCTCACAGCAAGAACTGGACTGGAGCCTATGCCTAAACTGTACCCATGGGCATCACAGCCAGATTTATAAATTAGAGAGTAGCAGGACACATTTAAATCAGGGAGCATGATGTTCTTAAAGGACAAGAGAGTCAGTTTGGTGCGACTCCTTCCTGAGCAAGCCTCACCGGTCTGATCACAATCGTCTCTGCTCAGGAAAGCAGCATTTAAAGCAGCTGACAGCTTCCTGTAGATGTCAGAGTGACCTTACAGCAGTAGGGCAGTGCCTGGATGAGGGACTGGCTCCTTGTACAGTCTGGTCCCGTGTTCATCTACTTGCCCCTGTCTCAGCTGCGAAGGAAACAGTGCTGCCTTGCCAGACTTTGTTCAGAAGGAAAACGGCAGTGGTGGCACATGGCAATAGAGATTGGGACAAGACAAGAGTTAGGCTCCTGCTTGCTGTCAAGCAGTCAGCCTTCCCCAGAATTGTTTTAATCCCAAATATTTATTTTAATCTATTTAAGGTCAACCCAGAAGTCAGTACTTAGGAAAGATTGTGCTAGTGAAATGCCCTTTTTTTGAGGTAAGGCTGTGGATTCAGGATTTGCACTCAGATTTGTAGTAAAGGCGTGGCAGGTTTTTGGCATTCAATAAATTTCTGGGTTTCCTGGGTACCGGATTGGCTGGATGAATTGCTGCAGTTGGCAGAGATGAGCCATACATCAGCTGCATATCCTGAAAAACTGAAGAAAATCCTGAGACTACTTTCAGCTTAACATTTTCCCTCTTTAGGTCTTGAAACTGGGTAAACACAGCTTTTGTTACCAGCACAGCCAGGGCACAGCATGTCCACCTGCTAACTACTCCCCACACGCACCTAGGTCTTCACGTGCAAGTTTTTTTTTCTCTCACAACAAGGGCTGGACACTCACACGTAGCAGTACCAGCCTCATCCAGTCAAATCCCCATGCTCTAGGAGTGTGATGATATCACAGGTACCCCCATAGGCATTCAAAGGCTGCACAGTGACACAGTTTTCTGGGTTACAGCTTAGGGACACTAAGGAAACACCACACTACAGAATTGCCAGCAGATCAGCATCACTGGCATTCCCTAGCATAGCTGCGCTAAAATAAATCAGCATAGCTAAATAATTCCTGTAACCTAAGATTTGTTTCCTCAGCCAGGAACAGATTAGGCAATGCACACAGCTACAGCATCAGATCAGATGGCTTGGGAAGAACAACAGGTAGCCACCAGCAGCAGTTTCTCCAGCCACAGCATGCCCAGTGGCAGCCTTCCTCTCTTCCCTGCTTCCCAAGTAGCTGACAGTTGTTAGCACAGCACCATACCCAGAGCAACCTCTTTGTACCACACACAGCTCCAGAGGCAGTGTTTATCCCTGACTCAGGGCATGGGGCTGTAGGAAAATGCAGCAATGAACAAACCCCAGAGCAAAACGGTATCAGAAGGACATTAGCTGAAGCGTCACATTCTTCTTCTCTTTATATCTGCCACCTCTCTGAAGTGATTAATAAAGCCCCCCACCCTATTTCTACAAATAAACTCTCAAGAAGAACTACATAAAAGGAGAAACAATGCGGATTTGTCTCACCTGTGAATCAGTTTTATCTTTCATGGCCTGAAAAGGACTGGAAGGACTTTAGAGGATCACATGGTTTAAATGCCTTTCACCAGGAGGACAAATATCTTCTGTAGTGGTTGCTATAATGATAAAGAATCCCAGAAGGGGTTTTTGTGTACTCTGTGGGTTGTACAGTTGGTATTGAAAAGTTAACAGCATTAAGTGTGATGGATTATTTGAGTATGAAATATTCTTAGTCATAGTCAGAAGAAGAGCTGAGCAAACATTTGCCATGAAAAAAATATAAGGCTGGGATTTTTTTTCCTTCCCCCATCTCTATGATATTTGCCTGTTTGGCACCCAGGAATAGTTCTACCAGAGTTCAGACATGAAATGAGAGGCTGTGTATGTGCACGCCTGGAGAAAGGAAGCTGGAGGAAGAGCTGTGCACAAGAGGAATAGCTGGAAAGCAGCAGCTCCTAAGCTCTGCTAATAACTGTTATCTTAGTTTGCGTAAGCTCTAGCTCTAGCGTAACCCAGCTAGAGCCCTGAATTTGGGTCTGCTCCTAGATACCTGGGTCCAACTCCTAGGTCTACCACAGACCTCTCATGAGAAAGTACATAAGACAGGCACCTTCACTAATCATGGTCAGCATATGTTCAAGCGATTGTTCAAGGAAAGTGTTGCTGAAGGAGGTCGCAGCATATGAACCTGGTTAGAAAAGCTTGTTCCTCAATTACACCAGTTGTGTACTTACTAGGGGGTGGGGGAGCTTTGCCCACTCAAGCCTGGCTGTAGGACGTGCAAGTGCATCCAGGGATGTGTGCAGACTGTGTTGTTGCTCTGTGGAGGTCAGAACTGCATCTGTCAGCTGTTGCTGTCAACTGAGAATTGTTGAAGGAAAGCTACAGCCTAGAGGATGTACATGCCACATCCCGCAGTAAGATTTGCCAAATCAGATGTCTATAGCTGATTTTAAGTTATGCAGGCAACGTGCCAAAGATGATGCTTTCACACCTGCATCTTGCTTGAACATAAACATTTCAGAGTGCATAAATAGACCTATGGAAGAAACTGGAGATGGGAACATCTTTGCCAGATGACGTTAAAGTGTTCTGCAAATTACCGTGTGTACATTATGGCCACACCAAGAACTGGACAGAGTTAGCTAATGGCAGATACTGCAGCATGTTTTATTAGGTCAATTATTAATCAAGTGAATTGCAGTAAGGTGTACTTTGTGTGTGTGTTTTCCTGAGGAAAATCCATAATTTCTTAAAAGCTGTTTTCTTTTTCTCTCTTGTTTCTATAACAGCTACAATCCAGACAAGCTAATTTTGTCCTGTTAGTGGCTGTTTAGCTCTCCCACCTCCAGCTAATTTGAGGTTTTTTTCACAGTTCACTATGTCTAAGTTTCTCTTTGTTCTTGTGAAAGGTGATCTCCTCATTCCTATGCAAATTGAACAGCTTGAGGCAGAATGATATCTTTTTTCAATTAATTTAGAAATTACGTTTGTCACCAGAAATCAATATTTTCCTACTTGTGGCCAACTTCAAGACTCATCAGCTAAAGGCCTTTCATCTCCAGCATTTCTGATGATGCAGAGCCAGTATGGTGCTCTGAGCTGCTTTGCCCTGTACCTGGGAGAGAGTTGCTATCCAGAGTACCATTATCTAATATCATTGTAATGCAACCTCACATAACACACTTGTATTTTTACAACAATCCACCATGGGTCAAAACACATGTATCCACTTGCTCACTGCAGCCAGCAGCCTCACCTGTATTGGCTGGAGACACTGCTCAGAGTAAGAGCTAGAGCAAGGTAGAGTGCCATCAATGGTAGGGAGGCTCTACGAAGGGATCTGAACAGGCTGAACCACTGAGCTGAGACCAAGGTCATGAGGTTTAAGAAGATCAAATGCCAGGTCCTGCACTTGGGGCACAACAACCCTGTGCAGAGTTACAGACTAGGGGAAAGAGTGTCTAGAAAGCTGCCTGGAGAAGGTTGTAGAGAGGACAGCACTGGTCTCTTCTCTCACGTGACTGGTGATAGGACAAGGGGGAATAGTCTCAAGCTGTGCCAGGGGAGGTTCAGACTGGATATCAGGAAAAAAGTTTCATGGAAAGGGTCATCGGGCACTGGCACAGGCTGCCCAGGGAGATGATTGAGTCACCATCCCTGGACATATTTAAAAGATGGGTAGACAAGGTGCTCAGGGACATGGTTTAGTGGCAGATAGGAATGATCTTGCCAATTTAGAGAGAAGGATGTGGTGGGGGACCATGTCAAGGGCTTTAGAGAAGTCCAAATAGATGATATACATGGGTCTTCCCTTGTCCATGTATGAGTGAAGGTCTACATATGGATGAAGGCATTAAGACATTAAGAAGAATATAATCTAAAAATCAAGATAAAATAAAATTGTATTTAGATGCAAAACAGTCCCAGCAGGTAGCCACAAAAATAAACTATGGACTGAGACTTCCTCTTCCACCTACCTCCTGGCTAGCCAACAGTAACCTTCACTCTGTGTGACCCACCCAAACCCATTCCCTGTTCTCTAGCACCTTGCAAAGGGACTGGTTTGTTGACAAGAGATCTCGCATGGAGCAGCAGGTCCTCTTAGGCACTGACAAAAGCAGGTGAATTCATATTCTACAGGCAAAAGGAAAGTGTTAGGAATGCACATTAATTTCTGGGTAGAAATCAAAGTTACGTGAGGTCCCCAACAGCTTTGCTGTTGATGTTGTGACTCCACCATGTCCTTTTTTTCCTCCCTTAAATATCAGGATATGCAACCAGGAGTGACTGAAGGAATGTATCGTGGCCTGGGCAATCCCATTTAATCTAGTCTGAGACAGCATATCTCTTCTTTGGAGACAAACCCAGAGTGAACCAGAATTGCTAAAGACTGTAGTGTGCTCTTTCACCCCAGGGATGTTACCTCTAGGAGTCATGCATTTTCTATTGCAAGATCTTAAAGAACACTTTTTCTTTTTGAGTACATCTCATTAAGTTTCTATAACCCAACCCTCCATGAGTAGATGAAAAGCCTTATTGTCCTCATTTCAGAGCTGGGGAAACTCAGGCCTGAAGGGCTAGGCTTAAAACAGCCTATCTACATAGATACGGGGAAGGTTTGGCAGAGTTCTGAAAAGAACCTGTCTTTCCCAGGTTTCAGGGCTTATGATTTTGACCATTTTTTTCCTCCCCTGTACAGAGCCCTGACAGTCCTATGACGAATAATGTGTAAATACAGGTTGTAGCCGTTGATATAAATCACTATAAATCAGTAGCTGACATGGAATGCATAAATCTGCTGCTTCTTACCTAATGTATGGGCATTTTATACACTTGACAATGCTGAGAATCTGCTGATGCCTGCTGCATTGCTCACTCTCAGGGTAACCAGAGGCAATGCTGTCCCGTTGCAGCAAAACACCCTTTCAGAAGCTGCTCCTTCTTGTTCATTTATCTCAGATGCACAGAGTGCAAAAAGGCTTTTCTGCATTGCACCCACCCTTCCACTCATCCATAAGCTGATGTCAGCCCTACTGCAGGATGATATCTTTTCCTTTTGCCCCTCCATCCTTTCCACTGATCTCCTCACCATCCTCCTTGCATCAGTCCAATATCATGCAGCAAAGGCTTCATCACCTGCCAAGCCAGGTTCACCACAGGATTGTGGCTTCTTGGGCCCTGTCTGCATGGGCTGGCAGAAAGTCAATCCAGGGTTAGCCAAAGCACAGATGGTCCAGGGGCTGGTGCTGCTATCTTTCCAGCAGCGTGCTGGAGGCAGATCTGGCAAAACACAATAGGAAAGTGTCCCTTGACTTGTGGGATCTCTGCACCAGGGCCCACCATCAGATATATTAGTGACCAGCAACTTCAATGATGAAAGCCAGAACAGTTGCCAATCATCAGACCTCCTAGTGTTACCAGTACCAGGGTTGCTAAGTGGGTGACAGTGACAGGTAAGGCTATATGGGTTTTTACTGCCTGTTTATCCACATGAAAAACTCCCCTCTGCTCATGGGTGATACAACCTTCAACAGGCACTACCTGAAATATTTTCTTGCTAGTCTTCCCACTTCCCAAGGAGCATGTTTGTGCCACCAACTCAAGCTGCTTTCCAAATGTTTCTAGTGCTGACAACATCCCTTATCCTTTAACCTTTTTCCAGGCCCAAATAATCCTCTCCAAGATCTCTAGGCAGTGTCAAGATAGGATGGTGTGATGAACCAACTTTAATAAGACCAGGTGACAAAAGCAGGCAAAGGATGTCAGTATTACTCATCCTAGGCATGGAGTTTTCAGGTCTTTTCCTGTTGCAACCCCAGTTTCTGGGGTGCCACAAGCAGCATGGTTTTGTCAAGGAAATCAGGTAAAAATGCATGGTGCAAAAATGGCATTGATTTTTCAGCGGTATTGAGTTGGACTCAGTATCATAGTATGCAAAGTGTCTGCCACCAAGCTGCTGTCTGGCAAGGGTCTACCCACATCCAACTCTAGCCTTCTGTGTCTTCACCATCCTACTCTGGCCCTGGCAAGCTCTTGAGTCTGGAGAGGATCAGCATTTCCCACCATGACACTCTGAGTCTACCCAGTGCTTGCAAGTGGTTCTTCACTCTTTGCCCTTGCAGTGCTTTGACATGGGCTGGTGCTTGCTGGGGTGACCTGTGGCAGAGGCTGGGCATCCTTTTGGAGCAATGCACCATCCTTATTGCGCAGCCATGCCTTGCACTCAGAAAAGTGAGTGTCTCCAAGCACATATGCTGATATTTCAGCCTTGCCACTCTGGCAGGACTGACTGAAAGAGTGAGTAGTTGATGCAAAACATTCCTGAACCTGTGCAGAATTCAGAGCCTGCTCCTCAGCAAAGGAAAAGGGTGGGCAGAACAGAGGGGTGACGTCATACACAGCCGGGGAGAAAATACTGCTCGGGTCCCAGACAGCTGGGTTGCTATGGCTGAATAAGCTATATCTGGGCTACAGAGTGTGGTGAGAATAAATGCATCAGTACCCGACTGAATAGGAAAGTTGTCCAGGTAGGTCTGTGATCCTTTTTCAGGCTGGACCACATGGCTTTGCTCCATTGACTTGTAAGACAGAAATCTTTGATTTTTGGAGCTGATTATCCAGCTAAGAGATGACAGGGAAGAGAGGAACAGTAGCTCTCAGCCCCCAGCAACCTGTCTAGGGAGTGAATGAAAGTGACAAAAAACTGCCAGCACACTGCCTACACTTGGAGAAATTCTGTTTCCAGTCCCCCAGGGAAGATTTCTCCTGAAAATCCCTTTCCTGGGGCAATTTTTTTTTAAACTCACTCTATGTATGTGTCTATATGTGACTTTTCCACTTGACTTCAATTTATACAAACAACAGCACTGTGACAGTCATCACGTTTGTGATGACTGTGTCAAAGGAATAGGTCAACCTTCCAGCTCAGGGCTGTGATAGACTGGTACCTGGGGTGACCCCAGTGCAGGGCGGTACCTGCAGTACCAACCACCCAGCATGCTGTGGGCACTGTAAGAGATGACAGCTGCGGAGGAAGCCAGGTGTGGGATCTCCCCATCCCACTCAAGTGTCCTCCCTTCCTCCTTTACCAGAGATAGGGAGTGGAGCCCACAGAGGAGTGGAAAATGCACAGGAGGAGGATGGTATGTATTTCTCCTTCAGACACACTCCCCCTTGCAGTGCTCGATGCAATTTACATATGAATGCTGTGGTGTTCTTCATAAGCAAGAATTAAGGGAACAAAAGGGTGCAGGAAGTGAGGGGAAGAGAAAGGGAAAAAAAGATAAGGCAGAAACTGGAGGTGGTGACAGGAACCCAGAGGCAAGGTTACCGCTCAGAGTTATTCAGCATTGTCCTTGCTGACATGCACTCCAAGGGTATAATTTCAGAAAGAGTTGCCTCCCCATGCTTTGTCCCCATGCTGCCTGGCACCCTGATCCATTTTGCTCTGATTTTTTATACATTTGTGCAGTATCTTTCTGAGGTGGATCCAGCAGGCTGAGCTTTTCCAACACAAGGAGAATTTCTCTTAGTACTGTAGCCCTGCCTCCCATGTGTTATGTGTAGGGGTTTTGCACATGGCTAACAGCCACATGTACACTCAGAGTGCAAAAATGAAAATGATTTGGATTACTTAGTTCAAACGATGCCTATGTATTTGGGATCTCCAAGGTCTTGGGTAGCAAGTGCACAGGCTAAGGTTCAACATCTCAGTGAGGCACACACAGATCACAATGCTCATAAATTTGCAGCCTTATTTGACAGAAAATAAAATATATTAATATGAAGGGCAAGCTTACCTATTTGGTTATAGAGTTCCTTAAGCATAATTACTGGCAAAAAAGGATTTCTCCTATGAATAGAGAATACTATCTTTGGTCAGTCTTTTTTTAGTGTACTGAATTTCATCAGATTACTCAGCTTCCAGTTTCATCATTCCTGGCTATATATCCAGAAATTCCTATGAAAAGAGGTCCACCAGAATCTGGAAGACCATTCAGTTGTAATTTCAAGGAACTTGCAGGAAGAATGTCTGAGTAAAAGTAGGAGTGTTAGGAAAAGAGAAAGTAAGAGTGTGTGTGTGAGAGTGTGCTTTACTTTCTCATGAGTGAAGTGAGGAAATTTATGCCTGTCCTTAAGTTTTGTGGAAAGAGGACCCAAGCTTGCTTTCCTTCCAGTCTTCTTTCCTTCTCTCTCTTTTGCTATGTACAAGCCTTGTGTTTATATGGAAATCTTACATTGCTTCTTATGGTGCCTCTCTACACTTACCTACGTTAACCAGAATGTTAAAAACTCTGAGGTAGTATTGGCAGAAAATAAAAGACCACTGTTATTCCTGGACTGAGTCAGATGGAGGGGTAGATGGCTATTTCTGCGAACACAAGGGAGGTGCCAGAGAGACATTACCTGAAATTTGACCTAGACAAGGATCACCAAGAGCTAATAGCTCTTTCTGTCTCACTCTGGGTACTGGGAATTGTCCACTGAAGGTGACTGTATTATCATGTCTGAAAGGAGACTGGTATAATGATTCATTCCCATCCCATGCCCATCATATGATCCCTGGATAACATTGTGATCCCTGGACTGGCACAGGAAATTGTCCAATTGATTCAGAAGAATTTGAGATTGGCTGCAGATCAAACCCCTCTACTCTTCTTTATTGCTAACAGCTCCTGCCTGACTGACTCTTCATGGCACGAACCTTACTGTTAAACCCTTGTAGCTTCAGATCTGACCTGCTTCAGGCTACATGGCTGTAAACCAGTGGATTACCGAGGTGCAAGATGTGAGCTCCATGATGTGTGTGGCCTTGAGCTTCGTGTGTGTTGGGCTGAGCTCTGGGGTTTGGTTTGTGCAATGTGTATCTGTGAGGTATTACAAAGTCTGGAGGATGTAGAACTAGGACATGGTGGAACCAAAAGGAAGCATGAAAAAAAATAAAATAAAAAAATAATCAGTTAGAAACATTCAAATTATAAAATCATTTTGCATGTTAGTACCCCACCAATGTTTCACCAGGTTTCTAGGAAATGAGTTCACTCACGCATGTGTTTGCAGAAGCAGCGACATTTAAATTAGTCCTACAAGAGATGTGAGAAGAGAGATTTCAGGTTCTCTGTACTCAAGATTTGCATGAGAAACTTGATCC
Source organism: Piaya cayana (assembly GCA_013389865.1). Lineage (NCBI taxonomy): Eukaryota > Metazoa > Chordata > Aves > Cuculiformes > Coccyzidae > Piaya > Piaya cayana. The sequence goes on along the minus strand of WAAB01014713.1, from coordinate 2,129 downwards.
CAGGAATTACATACACCCAACAAGAGCACAAAGACTATTATGTGACCTACCTGTCCAATCTTATCAGCTCAAACACTAAATGTAATTAATTGCAACAATTAGAAAGTGAAATGAATATGCCAATGTTTCTTAAGAAATTGAACTTAGTTATGTTTTGACTATTTAAACATTTAAAAAATATGGTTTTAGATCTCATATTTCATCTTGTTTCTACTTTCTGATCTTATGTTACCTGTTATAGCTTTTATATGTGATATGTCAACCCACATAACCATCACATCACAAAATAATGTGAAAAGAAGAAGTGAAGAATGTCTATCCAAAAATAGTATTTTCAAATTCAGTTCCAGCATTTTCTGTAATTAAATCTTTTTCATATTGAAATTTTCTTTTCCCACATGCTCTCAAAAGGAATTTCACCAAATTTGTTCAACTTTTATCCAGGGAATAGCAAACAACAAAGAAACAAAAGTCATAGTCTTGGAGAAGAAGTAGCTTTCAATGAAATATTTCTGCCTAAACTTGCTCACTGCAAAGTCATTCTGGATGAGTGACAGATCACAAATTATCTATAAAAATCACTTCAAATTAAGTGTGTGAGGAAACCATGATGTGCTCTTGAATAATTCACAGAGTCACCTCTGCTATCCACTATCCATGACTGCCCAGCTGTAATAGGGGAACTAACCAGCCAGCACTGAGCCTTACTGCACTGGCAAAGCGGGGTGAAGCCTTGGGAAGGAGGGGAAGGAGCTGAGAGAGTTCACCATGGACGTGCTATGGAGATGGTGAAATGGGAAGAAAAAGGCACTGGATTTGGGCCAGTGCATTTGTGCCCATGGCTGAAATCCAAGGTGCTGGTACATTAGAGCTCATCCCTGTGTTACTACCTCACTTGGAGGTAGGGTGGGAGCAAATGGAGTTTGTGTGGGAATCATAGCCACACTTGAGTCCTTTCCTACATGGCCTACACAGACTTCCCACCAGCCAGTCAGTGCAAAGGGTTTCTAAGAAAGTCATTCAGTCCATTGCAGTCAATTAATCAGAGCAAGCCATACACCATGTCCGCTGTCACAAGCCATTGCAAAGAGTTTCTGTAATCCTGCCTTTGAACTCAGCCCAGTTATTGCGGTTTACCGTGGGTTTATTAGAAGCTTAATTGAATTGGTCCTGCTTGCAGTGCTCATTGCTAATATGCTGGCCATTAGAAGCTGTTAATGAGGGAATCCAGAGGATTACTGCATCAATTATCAGGTTGGGTTTGGACCTGAGGAGTGGCCCACAGCAGGCTCCTGTGAATTCAGCTGAGAAGTGTTACACAGCAAGTGCACTGGGAGCCAATGTGCTCACTGGCTCGTGACATCTCAGAGCGGCACACAGTGCCACATCCCCTCGGGCTCAGACTCAGACATCTGGGTACTTATCCCAGTCCTGCAGTGAGCACTAGGGAGTAAAATACCAGCACCTCCACGCTGCCATTGGAGGTGGAACCACCTGCTTTGTGGGAAACCACCAAGAGAAGGTATGCAATGCCATGGGAAAGGAAGTAAACTGACCACACTCTTTCAAAAAGCAGGCAAACTGTTTGCTAGAAATGTCTGGTGGGGCTCTGTGTTCAACAACCCAGTCACACCAGAGAGTTAGAAAATTTGGTGTGCATCTGTCACATTAAACAGGTGCGATTCTGACAGGTGACTAAGGAGGCCTTCCTATTGAGTCACAAGGTTCAAGATGCTTTCTAGACACTGTTAAGAGAGAATACATAGGTGCAGCTGGATCAGTTCTCTAATCCCAGACTTGGTCAATGACTTATGACTAAAGGACTACGTGTGTATGCTTATACAGACATATGTTTTTGCCACAAATCAGAATCTGAATCTGGTTACGTGTGAGAGTCTCCTTAGAGACTGGTATACACAGGGTTAATACCTGTGGTTTGTAGCCCAAACAGGATGGCTAGCAGTCTTGCAGCAAACCCTGTCAGAGAGACAATTCCACAGTGCTGGAGGCAGTAAGTAATTTAATTCAAGTGACAGATTAAAACAAATTTGGGATAGCTGTTGATAAATTCACTTGCTGCATTAGCTCTTAAACTCTTATAACTAGTTAACATTTTATATATATATGTG
>WAAB01014712.1:0-15658 GCA_013389865.1 Piaya cayana | reverse complement strand
TAGAAGTTATAAAGTAAAATAAAGAAAGAAAAAAAAAAAGTAACAATAGTACTTTCTTATTGACTGTATTTTCTAGATATAATTTTGTCAACGGTGAGGTTACCATTTTCTTAGATTGATGCTATATTAATATTTTGTGGGTTTATTTAAATCCAAAGAGTCCAGTTATTAGGAGACTATCAAACATGTTAATAGTTAGCTTATGTATTCAGTGTTCTCGAAAGATGTACTAAGCATGAATTTCAACTCCATATATAGAACTCCTGCATTTAATTGAGTATTCCCCTTCTTTATTTCATCTGACTTAAAGAATGGGTTCACACTTTGCCCTCTCATTGCAATTACTTAAACATTTGAAATGCAAAAAAAAAAAAAAGCTTTGCTGGCCCTCATCACCAAGAGAAGCTTCCTTGACCTTATTAGCTTCATCTCACCTTTTCTACCTGATTTTCTGTAGAATGTCAGAGGAGACTTTTATTTTACCATAAAATAGCTTTTAGAAGATTACCTGAAGTGTTGTTTAAATGTACATGAATATGATGAAATTAAGGATTACATTTTCTAGTACTTCTGGTGAGTGTTAATTTCTTTACTTTTGTATACTTTAACAAGATTTCCTGTCCTGTCCTACACCATCACATGGTTGAATTTTATTTAGCTAAAGTAAAACTGAGCAGCTTTTAAATTAAGATAGCTTCAAAAAAATGACTACAAGATATGCATTGTGTCCTTGAACTGCTTGTGCTCAGGTGTTGGTGTCACTTTGAGGAATTAATTAGCTCCTTATTTTACTTTATTAGGAAATTGTAAGAGTTCTGTGGATAAAACCTTCATGCACTCAGGTGCATGAAATATTCTTAATGGTAAAATCTAAAATGTTTTTTGTGTACAGCAAATGGTTCTGTATTTAAAGTGCAAAAGATAGATTTTGAGAAGTGAAAGAACAGAGTTAAGTGCCCACTTCTGTAGAGAATCAGTGGGGGGTTCTGTTTGCTGATTGTCCTTTTGCCTAAGTCACTGCACTGAGAGACAGGGATAACCATAGTAATGCTTGTGGAGAAGACTTTTCCTCTACGTTATTGCAATGTGAACTTTGTGGTTTTGGTGTTCATGTACTTGGTTCAGGTACAAACGTACAAAGGAAGATATTGAGAGGTCTTTCCATGTTCGTTCCAAAGTGCAAAAGCATCTGTCTCTATATGCAATAGTATTAAGGAATTCTGCTTTGTAGTTTTCCAAGATCTGAAAGCATTCTAAGGAATATCATTATTACGGGTGTGTTAGCTCGTGGTGATCAGTGAACTAAAAGGAGTAGTAGGAAGAGATAATAGCTTTTAGCAGAACCATGTATTTAGGGTATGGGGGAAACAAATGCTTTTTAAGATATTCAGAAATTCCAGTCCTAAATAAATAAACAAAACATAGCAAACATGAGAACTTCAACAATATAAAAACTGGAAGGAGCAATATGGTGTTTGCAATTTATTCATGCTCTTTCTACACAAAGCATTTGTTTTATTATAACTTAGCTTAGCCATAGCAAAGAAATAATACATAAATTTTGATGTAGTAAAACATTATTAAAAATACAAAATGAAGTTTTAGTTGCCTGATAGTGATACTTTGAAGTGTTTTCAGGCCATGTATTTTTGTTGCATTTAATTAAGCCTATTCATGTCTGTCCTTTGACTCCAATGGTATGGTGGTGGTGATCCAATGAAATTAATTTTTAAAAGTGAACTAACCTAATGTGTGAGCTTTGGGCTCTTTCATACAGACTAGTTGTCTATCTAACTTGATTTACTGGACAGAACAGTGCTGCTGACTCACATATTTAAAGAAATTTTTAGATGGACTCATTGTATGCAACTGTTCCCTAGTAAATGTTATGAAGATGTTTTGGTAGTGGTACATCATATCAACTGAAAGATTTATTTTCAATTATCTGAAGTAAGTTCCACATTTTCTGATTAAACTTAAATATTTTCTCATTTCACTTCTATAAAAATTTTAAAGCAGAAGTAGACATAAATCACTTCCGCTTTAAAACACAACGCTATTTTCTATTAGAAGTTGAGACGTGCCAGACAACATGTCAGTAGGCAGAAGTATATATGATAAATATATAAAAGAGACATTTTCAGTTGATAGTGTAATTTGCAAGTATTTATCTTAGTCTTAGGGTGAACATTTCAAGCTAAGAATATTTGATCCTACATAAAACAGCTATTATAAACAGTTTATTTTTGTTTTTAAGGAGAAAATGTGAATTTTTCTTTTTTTTTTTTTGCTAACAGCATTTCATTAAAAGGAAGCTGATATTAGTTATATGCACAGAAAATAAGCTAGTGGAAAGATGCGTTCTTTGTAGATACCATTAGAGGAAATGCAATGTTCCTATACTCAGTATTAGTTTCCTAGCAGTAACTTGAGTTTAAATTTGACAGTGAGATCAAGAGATATAGATTCTACAGCATTGTGTCCATTCTAAAAGGTATTGAGATGTGATAACAAAAAATGACTCATGGTTGCACAGGTTTTCCCATCTGAATTACATTTGCAGATATTGTGAGGAATAAGAAATTAATTCCACTGCGTAATATATGTAGTGTTACTCCAACTTCTTTATGTCATTAAGCAATTTTAAGTGTGATTACCTCTTTAAACATGTTCTCTAATCTACTTTAAATTATCCATTCCTTTTCAGAACACATCTGTTTCCATTCCAATATCTGCAGTCTTAAAAATTAGCCTAATTATTTCTTTAAACTCATTTATTCCTGCTCATGTTCTAAACCTTAATGCTCTCTAAGTAAATACTTTCTCTGCTATGCCATGCCATGTTTTGCTGCTTGTAGTCCTTTCCTGGCTCTCCTGGCTCTTTTAAGTTTGGTCTTGAAATCGTTCTCTGCTGCATTAATGGCTTTCAAACTAAATTTTAGAAACTAGTTCATGTTCAGCCTCCTGATTTTCCCACTTTTAACTTCTCTTTTCACTCTTCACTCTTCTTGTTTTGTTTCTGTTCTGTAGATATGTACAATGGCTACTACAATAGATGTGTTTTAATACCTACAATTTATAGTGATGTGTTGGGATGTTTTATTAAATATGAGTACAATTCTATATGATGTGAGGAAGGAAAATAATGCTTGGTAAAAATTTCATCTGTAAAGCAAAAGTATCTGATAAAGTAAGTTTTAGTTCTAGGATAATGTAACAAAAACAATAGCAACAGATCTGCAATTCTGAATTAAGAAGTTGGTTTTTGCTACATGTCAGCTAGAAAGGGGGAGAGTGGGAGATTAAAAGGAAGTGTTGTGGAAGAAAAACCAAACATAGACAAGAATATGTCTGCAGAAGAGTACATTCAGAATGTATTTTTTAAACTGTAAGTTTTTGAATTATTAGTGTCTATTGAAGAATTTAGCAGGTACCCAAGCTGCACATCATTTGCATATTTTCTCCATAACAAGCATTTAGAACACTTTAACTCAGACGTCTTGTAATACGTTTTCATGCCCAATTCATTAGTAATTAAATCTAAGTAGTGATTTTAATTAAGCAAATTCCATCTTAACAGAACCTGATGGTAAATTCAGGACACACCACCACAAATGACCTCACTGCAGTTAAATTTCTGCATAATAAACAGATCTCGTATTCTAGCCAGTCAACTGAGGTATAATTTAATATGAACTGCAAACATAAATGTATGAGAAAATAATAGTCTTTAGAATACATTTGTATGTAGCTATTATGGGATACTTTTGTTTAATCATCCTAAATTAACAATGGGATATACTTTATATCTGAAAGGAAATAAATATTCTGTTTCAGTTACAAAAAGATGCAGTTAGTTTTTTGAAAAGAATTTATTTTATTTATTTTTTAACTTCCTACTAAACATTTCCTTTTATCCTGAGGAGGGGGGAGGCAAAATTGACAGTATAATTATGAAATGCAGGAGGGGAAAGTACTCAATAAATAGTTTAATCAAGAACAACTGATAGTAATCTTGACATCTTTAGTTCTTCTGTTTCTCATATCATTTTTTTTCACAATCTCTTAGAAACAGCCAAGTTAATGTTGAGATTTGGAGCATGAAAATATGCTAATTTCTGCTTTAGTACCTCCAGATAAATTTCAGAGCTGCTGTAGGAGGTCTATGCTACAACAGAATAGTTTAAATTAGTCAGAGCAGAGTTTTTCTTCTAGCTTTGTATCCTGTTCCTAGCAGTGGCCAATAATGAATATATAGAAATAGGAAAAGAGGTAGGTCTAATTGAAACAGCTGCATATTCTCACCCTCCACTTATTTGTGGCTCAGAAATTCCCTGAGCTGGTGTCTTTATATTTAATGGTCCTTGGTGGATTTTTATGCTATTCTTCCATCCTGTTGCTTGTCTTTGTAAACTTTTTGCAAAGGTTTTCATATAGTTTTTAGTATGTCCAGAACTACTTCTTGTTACTTCCTGCTCCTATTATCTCTTGAAAATATTTGTAATATTGCCTGTATTATTACCCAGTTTATAAATATGAGGTGCATTAAATAGAGTAAATAAAAACCCTGTTGTGAGATGCTTGCTTATAATTTTGTTTGGTTTCCAGGATTTGGTTTATTATTCATACCCTGTAGCTGCAGGCAAGGTAGTCATGCTACAGGATCTGGAGGGAAAAAAAAAAACAACATTAAATTACTTGAACCTCTTCTGCAACAGCTTTTTTGTTAGTTTTAAATTTTAAATTGGAAGTGTATTCTTTGAAGTGGTTTCCGTTAAAGAAGCACCTCTTTAATAGAAGTAAAATATATTTAGGAAAAGTTTAACCATGATAAAGATAAACTACATAAAAGCCATGAGTGAGATGTACAGCCTATTCAAGCAAATTTGACTGTTTAAGGTTTTAGATGACTTTGCAAAACCTCATTTTTAAATAATACTTTCCAACTATAGTAGCAGGTAATACTGAATATTCTGAAATCTCCAGGACCTCAGCCTCAGCTTCACAGAAACCAATTAGCATGTCCACTAATTGGCTCTTTATTTGTCAAAAGAAGAATAATCATATTTTAGATGTATCTCTTTATACTTAATTGCTCTTGCTATTGAAGCTTTTGAAGGCACTTTGTTATTGTACTTTATGAACATATAAAAAGAGACTTGGAGCTAGATAGTCCTGTTTGAAGACTAGATGGTCTTTACTAAAGATCCTGACAAGAACTATCATGGCTTAGAAGTTCAAATTAATAGCAGGATTGGTGGCTGGCTGCAGTGATTAAAGTAAGCTGAGAAATGAGCTTCCTTTTCTTCCATTAGAAACAGTATAGATTATGGCTGTTAGTTTATGGTTAAATTTTACGAAATATGCTTCCTAATTTGTTGCCTTTGCTGGCTAAAACTCACAGAAAATAAAGCTAAACGCAAAGCAGAGTGTAAGTCAATTAAGTTAATAGTTATATGGTTGCAGTTCTGTAAAGAAAGCATGTTAGAATTTTGTAGATGCAGGCTATTTTATCTCCTGGTCTTTATACTGTAGGACTTTGACTTTTTGCTCCCCTTGTACCTCTGTGACAATTGTGTTTGGTAATTTAAATTTTGATCTGAGAGCACGTATGTAATGGAAAGTAGTATTTTGGCATAAAGATCTATACCTTTTCAAAGGTCTATGGGCTCATTGCATGCATGTGTCCTAAATAAATTTATTTATTTATTTTAATTTTATTGCTGAATTTAAACACAGAAGTCATTTTCATTTCATTTGTCTTCTGAGGATAAAAGAGCAATATTCTTGCTATTTGTTAGATTTAATGAATTTTAAGTTTGGAATGTGAACTGTATTAATTAATATTAATACTTTTGAAATCTAACTATTTTATAGAAATTCATTCATTCTTCAACAGCACCTCCCTTACAGCACAGGTATCTTTTCTGAGATATACTGAGAGGTAATCTATTCTCTGAACAACTTCAGGAGCAGAAGTCCAAGTGATTAGATTTGCAAATTAAAATTGTTGAAAGTGTCTTCATCTTTTTAACAACTAATAGTGTGATTTATAAATTAGCACCTAGAAGTTCTGTGGAAGTTCATGGTAATTGCAAGATTTGAAAAAACAAACCCTAAGGCACAGCAGGCTTCCTTTTGTTGCCCCATAATCAGCAGTGCCTGTATCCATTGCATACATGGCTCACAGGCTGCCGATTACTCTTCTAAGTAAACCCAACTGGAAATGGAAGTGTGCTTGTAAATAAAGGATTAAAAGCACATGTAAAGTGGAAAATTTAATGCTATTTGAGTTATCTTTGTGTACTTATTTCATTTTTTTTTGCTTAAGCTTTTAAGCTCTGCTAACTGCATGCAGTTTCTGGTTTTAGTTACCAATATTACTCGTTCTGTTTTGTAACTGTAAAACTAACAAAATGTGTTAAAACAATGACCTGATAGATGCTATAAGAATGTGTCTCTATAATTTGTATTATATTTCCCTGGCATATTTAGTTAAAATCAGTAGAGTAACCGCTAGGAGAGCCTCTGGAGAACCCAGAATGTTTGCCTCTTCTCATCTCTAAGCTCTTCTGAAGTAGAGAGTCCCTCACAATATATGCAGTAGTGGATTTTTTAAAAAATAAAAAATAATAAAATCAATACGTTGGAAAAGACCTATGAGATTATCAACAATATAATTATTATTACCTGTCCACTGATAAATTATATCCCCAAGCAAAATATTATCAAAATCATCAATAAATCATATCCCCAAACCAAAGATGCATCAGAAAATCTTGTACTGTAGATTTTTACACAGGGAAAACTCTTTGTTGAACACAGCCTTGTAATACTACCAGTTTATGAAACTATGTAATTCTTAACTTCATAAAAGTGGAGAAACAGTATAACTCAGATGGCATGGTCTATTCAGTGTCTTACATATACATTATGATAGAATACTATTCCCGTATATCAGTGCATTTGTTAACTGGTGTCCCTTTATTCAAACAGTTAATTGAGATAAAAAATCTGAAAGGTTTAAACAGTTATAAAGAATGCCCAAGTTCTTAAGGCTGACAATGTCTAGTTCCAGTCAGAAGAACCTGTGTAAGAGGGGGCTGAACTCAAACACCTGTGCTCTTAGTAAATCACAAGAATACTTCCCTTACTCAGTAGAAAAAAGCGACTGCACAAGACAAAATAGATACTTGAAAAATTCTGAACGACTATTCTGCCTTTCACTATGTCTGTCCAGCCTGGTGCTTGCTTTATTTCTGTCAGTTCTGCCTTTTTCTGCATTTCAGCAAGTGGAACCAAGTATTCTCTTGTTCCTGTTCTAGTTCTCTTTTTTTTCTAAGCTCTGAGGCTTGGCTCATCTGTCTCCAAGATCTGAACTGTTACTCTAGCACATGCCACACTGAGCTGTCTAGAGAACTTTCTGTTTACAAGCAGACTTCATGGCTCATTGGGCTGAAGTCCTTTCATCCAAGGGCATTCCACATAATCCAGGCAGTCTTCCTATTGCAATGTAATAAAACAGCCCAAAAAGTAAAGAGATGGGTAATGCCTGTCACATACTGTCAGATCAATGTTACTGCACAGCTCCTGTGTAAGCAGAGTAAACCTATGCTTGCCTGGTCCTGACTGCACAGGTGCACTTTTAATCCTTTGTGTAGCAAGACATTCTTCCCTACAAGTAGGAGTTGCCTATGCAGACAGCTTGCAAAATCTTTTCCTTTATACTGTGGAGCACAGGCATGAGTGTGATAGCTGTTAAACTGGTTTGAGCATTATCTGAGGTGAGAGGATAAAGATTCTTGGAGCAGTCATTGCAAATGGATTTAAAGGAGACATTGAAATAGTATGGGAACAGGCCTAAGAAATAATTTTCAGGCATCAAAGAAAAGCACATTTCTCCTTGGAAAAGAAGAAGAAAACACATGTTGCTCTGGCAAAGATTAACCCTCAGGTAAAATGACAACAGAAAAATGAATGCTATCCTGGTAGCAAGAGTAACAAAAGTCTTGTAGAGTGAATGAAAGATTGGAATACTTGAAAAACTGAAGAAAATGTGAAGCTTAGTGAAGGTAATAAGGAATAAGGGAGCAAGTATATGTCTGTGCAACTGATAGGAACAGGTGAAGTTAAGTCTTCTGTTAGGTAGAGGTAGGAAATGGTTTCTCATAAAGTCAGTGAGTAGAGAGAATATAATGAGTCAGGTGACTGACATAAAGTAAAAAAACTCCTATAGGATAACACTGATTTTGCTGATTGCAATAGCAGAAGAGAGAGAGAATATAAAACAAAGGAAAGTAGGAGAGATGAACAATGTAACAGGATGCTGAAAAGAGAAGGCTAACTTTCCTTTCAGAATGTTAAATATACATTTTCATAGCTTTTTGAACTCTAAGGCTGTAGAATTCGTAATGAGGTATATATGTGGATGAAAAAAGCTTGATTTTTATTTTTCAGTTTGCTTAACCTTTTAGTCTTGAATTCTCAAATTATATTTTAGCAAAATAGATGTTGATGTCTATGTTTCAGCATTTGTCTGTCTGTTGCCAGAGAGAAAAGTAGCAAAGTCTGTTTGTTTTTCAGTCCCCTATATGACATGCTAAATAAATAATTCAGTACTTTTTTGGATAACCCATTTGTGTTTCTTTTGACTAAGACATAATTCACCTATTACATGCTATTTTTCTTTTTACGTATTTAATGGTTTGTTGCTCATGGAGATTTGTAGAATATCAATTAATTAAGAGCATAAAACAATTGAAAGGTCTTTGTCAGAACAGTGTACCTTAAAGTGACTATTACTTAAGAAATTATCACAATTAGAATAGACATTTTAAAAATTAAAATTAAATAAACATGGCTGTATTATTTATTACATTTTAATATTTTTCAGCTTGTGAACACAGTTCATGTTTTAAGGTAAACTGATCATCACCAATGGATATATTACCTTTTCCAGTTTTTATGTACATGACAGTATAAAGCACAACATATATTTGTCAAAGGAGCTGAATCTCCTGGCCTGGAGTTACCTTGTTGGTAACGCTACCAGAAACAGACCATAGGCTTCTTGACCTTTGATATACTTTCAGGATCCTATTACCATTTACTGCTGGAGAGTTCTGTGAAGTCATTAGTTAACAAAGAAAATTTATCCTGTGCTGAAATTTTCATCTTCCTTTATGTGAAATGTTTCTATGCTTGTGTGTTATGTAGAGACCAAATGACCTCACAGTCTACTGTACGACACGATAGCACCTGAAATATGCATCCCCTTAGAATGTGCATTTTTCTGGTATTAGAAAAAGGAATTGAAGAACACTGGGTAGACTAGGCATTTCAACAAAAAGAAAATGTAATTTTGTTGTATGTTTATAGTGAAAGTAATTCCATTCAGTCACAGTCAGTTGATTTAACACATCCACATCAAGTTATATTATTGTTTTGAGCCATGATTCTTAATTGCTTGAATGGGAAGTGCCTTCCTTAGAGAGGAAAGTACTGTGTCTCTTGTCATCAGTAATGCACCAAGCAGCAATGCATTTCATGGTCAGAATAAAAAATTCAATATAATTAAAATTCATGAATAAACATAGACTGAAAAATTGCCTTAGAAAGTTAGAAAAAACAGTATGTTTTTATAAGCCTTGTGGAAAAGAGGGTCTAGCGTGTACTAAATAAAATGTGCTTTGATATTTTTTTCCAAGTACAAGTGTGTTGGAAGAAGCTAACTATAAACCCTTTTTCTGAACCACTGACTTAACTGACCACGTATATAACATGAAATAGTTTTTTTAATTGTTAGAAGATTCAGTCATTCAAGGTAGCTGGCATACTTGGTTTCTGCCTCTTAATTCTTAATACTATTTCACCTGTCCTCACAGTTCCCAGTCAGTCTTTTTCCCAACCCAACTGGCTCCATTTTTTTCACTTGCTTTCAGTTTACTTCAGCCAACTCTGCACTCCAGATCCCAGGGTGCAAAATTTTACTTTACTATCAGTAAAGTCTTTACTTGTCTGTTTCAGTCTTTATTCATACCAAATGCACCTAATAGAGTAGCTGAAGAGGTTTTGCTCTTCCTTGTCAATAGTACCAGAATTTTCTTTCCTTTGTAATGTTCTTTCATTCATACTTCCTAGTTCTGTCTTTTTTCTTAATCACATGAATATTGCTTAAACTGTTGACTTTGAATAAATTAATAATCAACTGTATCTCCAAAAGGCAGTTACAAGGACAGGGCAATTTATTCAGGGGGACACATCTACAGTAGAAGTGGAACCACTGAGAAAATCAGTTACTAAAAATCTAGGTTGCCCCAACAGAATAAGAAAAATCTGCGGTTTTGCAAATATGTGATAAAGCCAAACCTGGGTGGATTTTCATATAAATAGCAGCAACAACAAAAAATCTTCCTGACACAAAATGTTTTCATACACAAAGGCAGTTTTGAAATCTTTAATAAAATGAAAATGCTAACCTCATTTAGAACAAGGAAATGGTTACAGTAAGTCAGAACAATGTCTTCTGAGTTTTTATTACCAGAAATAACTTGTCTGTTTGATGTTATCTGCTAAGAAAGCAGTCTTGATTGTTACAAAGAACACTATAGCATTCAGTTATATATTTAGCTGTTATTTGGCAATTTTAAAAATGCATAAAATATGCTTTTGTAATAAGAAACTTGGAGGAACTGAAAGATAAGCACTGGTATCAGTGTCACCTGGAATCATGTTTAGAAGGTGAATAATGTCTGTCTGACGCTGTAATCCTGCAAAGGAAATTTTCAAAATGGGAAAACTACTCTGGACTTAAATTTACATTTACTAAAAAAGTGTTTATTTAAAATTTTATGTCTTTGAACTCTAAAGCCCATCTAGAGCCAGTTTCTACATTTTTTAGAGTGAGACAGGAAGTTTCTGAAAGGATAAAGTATGTAATGTAATTATGAATGCTGTCATGAACTCTAAACTTTTACTACAAAACCACTTTCTAAAACTACCCAACTAATTTCTAAAATACAGAAGCAATCTTTATGAACTAATGGAAATGCTCTTTTAGACTTACTTTAGAGGACAACATGTGGGTCTACAGATTTGGTTTTTTCCTTCTAGGTCAGTCCATAATAACAACCAAGACTATTTTCCATGTAAAAATGACTACCCATTTTTCAAAATAATCTGTGAGTTGACTGGCTGATGGGATGCAGTTTTCATTAAACATCTGAATTTTTCATGTCGTCTTTCCCTTTCACATTTGTGCCATCATGCTTGCATTGTTATTCGGTAGATTACTCTCTAGAAAATTTTTTTCCTTTGACTGTACCCAATCACCTTCTTTTTTTTTTGTGCAGAGTCTTTAAATACGTGCTCAAGAATAGGCTTTTATTAAAAAATTAAACTGCATGCATATTTAACTTTTTTTAAAAATTTTTCCTAACTATACACATCCTAGCAGTATATGGCTATACAAATTTAACTTCAGTATGTCCTAATTGTGTTTCACTCTCTTATAAATTATGATTGGAAACAGTCATCAGAAGTTACATTAGAAGTCTCTATTAATAATTTTGTTTGTTCTCAATATAAAATGTGCAATACCTTAAAATTCTATTTTTTCCTCATTATTTCAGGAACTTGGAAAGATTCTATATAAATTCAAAAATAAGGACACTTGCAGGTGATGCTGGTTTTGTGTTGCTTAGTTGTTGGTTTTGTTTAATACAAGGTGTGTGGAATAGGCATAGATCAGTAGTTGTCCCCATCCAAGTGTGGGTATTCCACTTAGTGTTTGAGGTTCCATTTACAGCTGAGCCAACAGTCTGAATTTCTGCTGATTTGAGTAATTGCTTTTCATTCCATATGCAAGATGAGCAAAGATGGACTTTATCTTTTGGAGAGCTAGCAGCACTGACAGAAGTGGTGAAGCTACAGCGTAACAGTGAATTTTAAAATATATCTATTTTATCAAGTAATAACCAATTTTTGACTCTCAGGCCCATTTTTTAATGGATCTAGACTTTTTATAATGTGAATCTTCTCTACTTACATAAGTTCAGATAGAGGTGGCCATTGCTCTACTCTGACCATTGCTGTACTTTGGCTTGTTAACAGAAAATGTGCCTAAAGGTGCAGAAGGAGACTTATCACAGTTTTGAAAGCATGGCATGATTTTATCAACAAAATCAGGGTCATTTGTTTTAATTCATTTGATGATCCCAGAGTGTCCCTGCAAATGTCACTGTCAAATCCAGACACAAACACTTTTCATATTTAATATGTTCTAGAATAACAAGATGCTACTAGTATTTCAGTTTCTGATGATTATTCTCTAACCCTCATGAAGGCATGATGTTCTAAAGAATTTACTAGGCCTCAGCAGTTGAGAACTTGTGATATCCATAAATGATTGTTTTCTCTTTTTTTCTAAAAAAAAAATTTAAAATTGTACTTCAAGATGCCCATTCCTCTGCTTTGTCACCTCGTGACTGATCCCAGCTCTTTGCTGGCAGTCGTGCTACAATATTTAAGGGAAGGTAGAAAAGATTTTGTTTCCTCACTTTACCAAATATAAGGGTTACTGACACTGTTGTGTGAAGTTCTTTTCATTATACTTCCCTTAGCCCTTGTCTGATTTTCTTCTGTCAGAAAATGACTGAGTTTTTTTTAATGAGAACATACTTTGGAATACCTATCAAGTAATTACATTGATTTCCATTTACATTATAGTGTTTGTCTGAGGAAGTTAGTCTGCACCATTTTGTCATGAGTCCAAGATTTTACCAATGCAGTTCCTTGTGATATTTATGATAGCATGAGAAAGCAGTGAAAATACTGGTCAACATGACTGGGGAAAATTATACTGAGTAGTGATTACTCTAGAAACACTCTTTTGTGGTTCTAGAACCACTCTTCTTCTGCAGTGACTACAGAAAAAGAGTTTTTAGGGAGTGCTTTGTTAAACTCTTGCCGTAAGTGAAGCAATATTGTATATCAAATCTACAGAAATGACGATTTCAAATGGAGACTTTTCAAACTAATAGCTGATCACGGGTCTCTGGGAACATGATATCCCAAGTGTCACTCAACTGTTATAACATCTTTCCCCCCCCTCCTCCAGTGTATCAGATGTGGATATATTATATGCAGTATTGTTATAAGAAGTGAAAAAATACCCTTCCTTTTTTGCTGCAGAAAAGTTACATGGTTGTGTGTAATTTCTTACTACATTTTATATTACTAAAAATATGGAATTCCGCATAATTAGTAACTCAGTTCAAAATTTTCTGTTCTTTGTTCTTTATGCTTCTGTGAGATAGTACTTTCTTTAAGCCAAAAACAACCCCCAACTATTGAATGAATTAGATTTCCAACTTTTTTTTTTCACACATACATGGTGATGAAGTTATGACTAGTGTTTTAATTGACCTAACACATGTATGAAAGAGGGATTCCCATTATTAGACCTATACAATACAGGATGGATTTATTGTGAAGATGAAGACTGAGGATTTTATTTTAAAATATCTGTGTTACATTCATTATGCTTCCTGCTTTCTAGTGATAAAATTTGACTTTCTGTCCTGCGCAACAGTGAAAGGCTTTAGAGATTGCTTGTGCCATTGTTTCATTGACACAAGTATATCAGTGCAGGCAATTTGTGCTAAGTGTATAAATACAAAATGTCTTGGTATCCCTTTTTACAAGAGCATAGGCATATTTTAATGTAAATAGTTAGTACTAACTTGTTAGTATCTAAATTTCAGAACTTTTTGGAAAAGTTATGGAAGAACATCTATAGCAAAGCCATATTTCTTGCTTCTGTTTTATCCTGGTCTACTTTTATACTAATCCATAAATACTTGCTATTGATTTGTCTTGACTTTAAGCAGTACAGCATAAGTGTAAATTCTGTGTTTGTAAGAGTCACGTGGTTTCTAAAATATGAGTATATAGATGGCCTTTGTGGGAAAGAGAAATTAAACTAATGCACTTGTTTTGTTTTGTTTTTAAAAAATGGTGATTTGGCATGAGATTTCTGAGCTTTATCAACTTTCTAGAGTCTTAACAAAATGTGTGTCTATGGATTGTTCAAGCCTGGAATTGCATGTAATACGAAGAGTTTTCTTTTTATTCTGTTTCCCATAGTTTCTCTGTAGTGTCAGCATGTGACTTACTGCTTTTTTGATGATGTAATTTTCCTAGCTGCTGTTGAAAATAAATTTCTCTCTCAATTCCAATATAAAACACTTAAGGAAGAAACAGTAGAGTAGCAATGAGAAAACAGACTATTTATTGAAAACCAGTTCTAATAGCAGTCTATAAGTATAATTTAAATATTGTCACTATTCAGAGTAGTTGCTAGGAATTTTGAATTCTAGTGTAATGTATCTAATTTAATCTGAGATTTTTTAAATTTTCCTCAGTGTTTTGTGATCCTGTTCAATTAACTGATTTTATACTAACTAGTACCTCCACTCATTAGGCATCTGACATTTTTTTGTTTTATAAAAATCTGGCCATTTATAAAAGAAAAATCTATTTATTTATTCCTTTGTAGAACTGTCTGAAAACATACTATTTGCATTACTGTTAAAATTTTTGTTTTGATCAGTTTTTAGAAAGTGTTGAAGAAAAGACATTTAGCACTGTGCGGATGTGGTCTGAAATGGATCTTGAAAACTACCAGACTGCTTTAGAAGAAGTGCTCACATGGCTTCTGTCTGCTGAAGATACGTTACAAGCACAGGGAGATATATCCAATGATGTAGAAGTTGTTAAAGAACAATTTCACACCCATGAGGTATATGTTTATAATAATTTATTAGTAGGCATTTGTCTGCTTATATTCCATAATAAGGTCAGAAATACAATCCAAAATATTTATACTTTATGTTATACCTCTTCCTTGTTTTGATTTGGAGAATTTAAAGGTAGTACTGGAGACTGTGCCCTGTACAAGAAGTAAAAGTATTTATTTCTGGTTTGTGTTACAAGGTTTTGGGAGGGGTTGAAAAAAATAATAAGCAAAGTTGGAAATCAGGTTTGAAAATTGATGGAATTGAAGATGTTTTTCCAAAGTTTGTTCTTTCCTTCCAAAGAATCAAACTTAAAACTGGATTTTCTTTTTATTGTCAGGGTTTTATGATGGAATTAACAGCTCATCAGGGACGGGTTGGCAGTGTTTTGCAAGTTGGAAGTCAGCTTCTAGCAAGTGGAAAACTTTCAAATGACGAAGAGAATGAAATCCAGGAACAAATGAATCTGCTTAATTCTCGATGGGAAAGTCTCAGGGTAGCAAGTATGGAAAAACAAAGCAAGTAAGTAATATGCCAGGTAAAATATTATATATGGAGTCTGACTTAAACCATCATGAATTTGACTAACAGTTGGAATTTTCTTTCACTTCTCTGTGAACAAAAAATCGTATCAGATCTTTTTAACCTGAAATTTGGTGTGTAGTGACTTTTAAGCTTTCATGTTGTTTTGGGATTGAAGACCACACTAATCAGCAACTGTCAACAACTTGAACACTGATAACTTTTTAACTAAAATTTATATAACCTACCTCATCCAACTTCTGATTGTTTCAACATCACATTCAACATTACATGATATTTAGCTACAAAAATGGCCCTCTGGGAGCGTGGCAACCTGGAGC
>WAAB01014708.1:3575-13780 GCA_013389865.1 Piaya cayana | reverse complement strand
TGACCTTGTCAGCCTCTTGATCAATGCACAGATAAACGAACAGCCCCCCACCCCTGTCTTTCCACTCTGCAGGTCAAAAGAGGCCCAGATGCCAGCATGGGGCTCATGGATCCGGGGAACCACACCCCCAATCCATCCCCACCACGCATCAGGCCTGGGTGCGAGTTGATATCTCGTGTATCTGGGGCATGACAGGCAAATATTGTGGTGGGACTCTGCTAGACCACCCAGCCAGGATGAGAAGGCTAACGAGTTATTCTACAAGCAATCAGAGGAAGTCTCACAATCGCAAGCCCTTGATCTTGTTGGAGACTTAAAATTACCAGATGTCTGCTGGAAGTACAATACAACAAAGAGGAAACAGGCTAGGAGGTTCCTGGAGTGTGTAGTAGACAACTTCCTGACACAAGTGGTGAGTGAGCCATCTCGGGAAGGTGCCCCACTGCACCTGTTGTTTGTGAACAAGAGAAGGCCTTGTGGGAGATGTGATGGTTCGAGGACGCCTGGGGCACAGTGATCACAAGATGATAGTTTTCAGTTCTAGGAGAAGTAAGCAGGGGTGGCAGCAGAACGGCCACCTTGGACTTCTGGAAGGCAGACTTTGGACTGTTCAGAGGGCTGGTTGATAAAGTACCTTGGGAGACAGTCCTTAAGGGCAAAGGAGCCCACAAGGCTCCTTTGGAGCCTTGGGAGCACAGAGAAGAGGAGCGTGGCAAAGAGGTGCGGGGCACATTATTGTCACAGGGCAGTCTGAGCGGCAGTTCGAGCAGGCAGGGTGCAGAGAGGGGCTAGAAACTAGCCAGAAGACACCGATAAGCATGGTGGCCACCTGGCAGAAGATTAAAGCTACACCGGGTGCTGCAGCATGCAGGATGGATGCTGCTACCCAGACAGAGCCTCATTGGGTGCATGCAGCTACCCAGACCCTGGGCTGCAGGCAATGCCCCCGTCCCACACCAGCTTGTGTCTCTGTTACTGGCTCCACTTGTGAAAGCTGTGCTCGTGTGGGGGAACTCCTTTGCATGGTGCAAGACCTAAGCGAGGAGGTAAAGAGGGCTGAGGACTATCAGGGAATGCGAGAGGGAGATAGACCAGTGGAGTAGTGCCCTCTCACTAACTCAGTGGGCTGATGGAGCTGGTGTGTCTGAGCACCACCCACCTGCAAACTGCAAGGTTGGGGGAAGAAGAGATGGGGAATGGCAGCAAGTTCCTGCCTGACGAAGGAAACCTGCTCCCCCCACCCAGACAACAAAACCCCAGATCCCCCTGATGAACAAATACGAAGCGCTGCAGGTGGAATCCACCCCCAAGGATGAGAATGATGGCTCCCACAGCCTAGAATCTTTCCCTAGGCTGCGCCATCCTCAGAAAAACATAAAAACAACCTCCATTAAGAAGAAGAGGAGAGTGATTGTCGTAGGGGATTCCCTTCTAAAAGGAACAGAGGGACCCATCTGCAGACTGGACCCGCTCCACAGAGAGGTCTGCTGCTTACCAGGGGCATCAGTGAAGGAGATAACTAGAAAACTTCCTTCCCTGGTCCAAGAGACGGACTATTATCCTCTGATAGTATTCAAAATTGGTAATGATGACATAGAGAACAGAAAGCCCAAAGCCATTAAGAGAGACTTCAAGGCTCTAGGGAGAATGATGGAGGGATCTGGGGCTCAAGTACTATTTAGCTCCATTCCAATGACAAAAACAGAGGAGCAAGAAGTCAGGAAGGAGGCAGGCTGATGTTGTGCCCATCTACAAGATGATGTATGTTCTTGGACTTCAGTAAAGCCTTTGACACAGTTTCTCACAGCATTCTGCTTCAGAAACTGTCAGCCTCTGGACTGACTACTAAGAGCACGTTTTTTTTAGATTTTCTTACACTAATTCACTGACAGAAATTACCCATCACCAAAATCTGCACCTTTACTAGGACCACCAAGAAAACATCACACATATAGGAATTCATAACAAATGCATCTGCAGAAGTTTCTAGTGCATACTCCATCTTAGTAAACTATATGGCAAATTAATATTGCCTCCTTTTCTGAAACACTGCTTTCCATCTGGAAATCTAATTTTACAAAGTAAGGAAAGAAAAAGGTCAAAATAAACAAGTTATAACCATGAAGAGAAATTTAGTATATATACTGAGTCTGTCTTTAGATAAGCCTTTGCAGAGGCAACCACTTAGGTAAAAAAGTAAAATGCAGCTAAGAATTGCAATATGCTTATTTTATAAAAAGAAAAATTATTAATTAGAACGGTTAAAAGTAAAGGAGCTAAGAATGAAAAGGTCATATAGTTGCATTTGAATCTGTATTTTTTTGTGTTATTCCACAGAATTTCATTTCAAGAATTACCAGATCTTAAATTCATTATTAAATGACTGTTAAGTTACAGCAACGTACTATAACGAAATTTTAAAACTAGAAGCATAAATACATACTGAAATATTCTGCCTCCAAACCAGAAACTTCCACTCACCCAAAAAATTAGTAAATAAAATATCTACTGAACAATCAGCTGCAATAGGAACAGATTTACTGATCCACAAAACAGTTTTAATATAGCAACTAGAGCTACTAACCACCAGTCAGGACCTTTCATAGCTGCGTAACACACAATTCAGCAGCAAGGAAGTAGCAAGAGCAATGTTCTTACAGAGAAGAGTTGGAAAATAAGTTTAAAAAAACCCTACAAAAAACCTCTACAAGAATACTCTGCCATCCATCACCTATCTATCCACTGTTTTATGCTTGCATCCCCAATTTAATATCTTGGTCTACTACTAAGTCTCTTTTTCTACAGATAATACTCTGTGTGGTAATGTTGTCAGAATGAAATAATGAGACAATAAAAGAGTACACAGAGTGAATTTTACATGGCTTCTTCTGAGCTAGACAACTATTGTATCATCACTATTGCAGGAGCTAAACTTCATGATCTGGGTAGCCCCCACTAATCCTATGTCACCCTAATTTCTTGGAGAAATTACAGGGAGCAAAAGGTAGTTTTCCTTGATTATCAAATCATAACACTATGTCATTACGCAAATGAACATTTTAAACGTGACCAAGAATGCCTTTCTGTCCTCCCCTCTGCTTCAAGTATTAAGTTTGTGTACCATATAACAAGGACTTTCCAAACATCCATGAGAGACATGGAAAAGATTGTGAATGATAATGACAGCCTAGCAGGACTGTGTAATTTAAAAGGTTATAGGGAACACTGCTGTACCAGGGAGTGAGGTATTTTTGGAAAAGCAACCTTGCATTGGATCTTTTTCAATCTTGCATTAAAATGGACTGAATTACAAACCTAAACAAATATGGCTGAAATAAATTAAATCACTAAGATCTATTTGCAGGCATAGACAACAAGAGCTTTAGACATTCTATCCCTTCCAGCACAAGATGATTTCTTGATGGAGAGGTGAAAGGCCTTTTTATCCATGCATAAACACTCTAGAGCAGCACTTCAACTAGAATATGTGGCTCATTGTATCTGTGTACTGACTATTGGAGAATACATGCATATACCACCAGCTTGAGCTTTAATTTACACATTTTTTCCACAATTCAAGGGTTTAATTTTGCAGAAAAGAAATTTAAAAAAAAAAAAAGCTCAGTTCCTTCCTAGTGACCTGAAAGTGCTATGATTCCTCACACTAATTAATTCACCCAGTATCAGTTGAATAGAAGTTTACATGTCTAACCTCCACCAAAGGGTTAGGTATCTCCTTGAAATTGCTAAAGAAGTTTTGTTTCTTTCGTGGATTTTTTTTTAAATCTAAACTAAAACTCTAAACTCTTAGAATAGGTAATATTTGAAACAATCAAAACAAATCTGAAGCAGAAAAAGAGTGCGAACAGAATCTGGAACAAAGAACCTCTGCAACTAAATGATTTATTTAGGAAATGCTTGAAAAACAGTTTCAAGTAGTTATGAGGTGAGCTCACAGCTTCTAAATGAGCATCTAATGAAGAGCCTCAAACNATTGTATATGTGATATTTTAGTTGCATATTAGTGTTAATATAGATGAGTATATAATCACTACAGCATTTTTTGTCTCTCTTTCTTTCCTCTTACCTTTTCTCCCTTGGGCTTGTACAGGGGGGTGAGGGGTGGAAGGAAGGGGGGGCTGTGGACGCTGTGAGGGTTTTGGGAGGATTTTTGCCGTAACCATCACACTACCTCATCTTTACTGCCAAATAACATGGGTTGGGTGGCTTCTGGCATTTATTTCATAAATGAAAATGGATGTATCATAGAAAGGTTTGGGTTGGAAGGGACCTTAAAGATCATCCAGTTCCAACGCCCTGCCATGGGCAGGGACACATCCCATTAGACCAGGCTGCTCAAGGCCTCATCCAACCTGGCCTTGAATTACCTCCAGGGATGAATCAGTCACAGCTTCCCTGGGCAACCTGTGCCAGTATCTCATCACTCTCATCATGAATAATTTCTTCCTAATGTCTAATCTAAATCTTCTCCCCTCCAATTTAAAGCCATTATTATATGACATGGGACAATATTTTTTAAACTAAAAGAGGGTAGATTTAGACTCCACACGAGGAAGAAAGTTTTTACAATGAGAGTGGGGAGTCACCTGAACAGGTTGCGCAGGGAGGTGGTAGAAGCACCGTCCCTGGAAACATTCAAGATCAGCCTGGACAGGGCTCTGAGCAATCTGATCCAATTGAAGACCTCCCTGCTCATTGCGGGGGGGGGGGAAATCAGATGACCTTTTAGTTCCCTTCCAACCAAAACCATTCTGTTATTATTATATGAAGACAGTGACGGAAGATGTGCATCTGCTATTTCCCAACCCCCCACCCCACTGGAAAACAGCAGTTTAAGACAAAATATGAGGAACCATTTATCTGCAGTTTACAGCACAGCCCTTGACAGCTTCCACTATGAGTTTTTCATTTTAATTATTTTTTATTTAGCTTCAGAAGTTAATTGAAATCATGCCAATTCCTTCCCACGTTCTTCTCTCAAAGGCGTTACAACCCTGTGTTAGATAAAACTGCATGAGAATAAACTGTGTATAGGCCATGACAAAACATGCATTAACTAAACTATATTCAACTTAATTTTTTTCTTGCCATCAAGTACAGAGAAAAAACAAGGAACTCCTTTCCAAAAGCCACTACCATATCGCCACAAACACTTTCATAGGTCCATTTAAGCGTATTAAAAACATCTTTACACACATCTTCTAGCAGCTATCTTTCCTTCCTCGTGCCTTTACTGCACATCACAGCTCTTCTACAGTACTGATTCAGAAAACTTGCTGACTGCAAATGATTTTTTATTCAAGTAAGACTTCATGCAAAGAGACAAGCAAAAGACCTGCAGTAGGTATTATGCAGGAAAGAAACTGGTCTCCTAAATACAATCTAATGTGTCTTCAAACTACCATGGCATGTCTTCCAAAAAGAATCCATCATAAGGTATAGTCTTATACTTCTCCTGTCAGTTCATGACATTCTACTTGACTTGGAAAACTCACAAAATTCCCTTTTTTTGTTAAAGAAGGACATCACAATTACTGGCCATAATCCAGATCAAAAACACTGTAGGGAAAAAAAGGTATGAAATGGATGATAGGTCCTTTAATTTTTTATCCACTCAAGTTCATTTTCCCACGAAAGCACCAATTGATTCCATACCTCATCTGATAAAGAAAGTCTTTAAGAGGAAAATTAACTGTCTCCCCAGGTTTGACACTGATCAACTTACAGTAAGCTTCATTCTACATATTTCAGGTATCAATTACCTATGTGTGCTGGTATTGGCTGGGATACAGTTACATTTATTCACAGTAGCTGTAAGGGGCTATGCTTTGGATTTGTGCTGGAAACAGTGTTGACAGCACATCCATGTTTTAGTTACTGCTGAACAGTGCTTACACAGTCAAGGCCTTTTCTGCTCCTCATACCACTCTAAAAGTGAGCAGGCTGGTGGTGCACAAGAAGTTGGGAGGGGAACAGCTGACCCCAACTGACCAAAGGAATATCCCATACCATATGGTGTTATGCTCAGCAATAAAACTGGGGGAAGAAGGAAGAGGACAGGCTGAGAGAGTTGGGCTTGTTCAGCCTGCAGAAGAGAAGGCTCCGAGGAGACCTTATAGCGACCTTCCAGTACCTGAAGGGGGCTTACAAGAAAGATGAGGAGGGACTGTTTACAAAGGTTTATAGTAATAGGACTAAGGGCAATAGGTATAAACTGGAGAGGGGCAGATTTAGACTAGACATAAGGAGGAATTTCTTCAATATGAGGGTGGTGAGGCACTGGAACAGGTTGCCCAGGGAATTTGTGGCTGCCCCATCCCTGGAGGTGTTCAAGGCCAAGTCGGATGGGGCTTTGGGCAGCCTGGTCTAGTGGGAGGTGTCCCTGCCCATGGCAGGGGGGTTGGAACTAGATGATCTTTAAGGGCCTTTCCAACACAAACCATTCTATGATCCTATGATTCGGGTTATGGCATTTTGTCTTCCCAAGTAACCATTACGTGTGACGGAGCCCTGTCTTCCTGGAGATGGCTGAACACCTGCCTGACAGTGGGAAGTACTGAATGAACTCCTTGTTTTGCTTTACTTGTGTGTGTGGCTTTTGCATTAGCTATTAAACTGTCCTTATCTCAACCCACAAGTTTTCTCACTTTTACCCTCCCAATTCTCTCCCCCTTTCCACCAGGGGGGAAGTGAGCAAGCATCTGAGTGGTGCTTAGTTGCTGGCTGGGGTTAAACCATAACACTACAGATTAAGAAAACATTAAATCCTTACATCTTCTGAAGTGATAATCCCCAGGAATCTTGCTTTAATAAATGTCTATCTTAAATATCACAGTATTGTCTCCTTGTCTGCGTATGGATAAAACTATCAGGTATAGTTTAAATGGGTTCCTACTGGTTTCAGTTGGAATTCTGTCTCAGTAAAGCTAAACAAACACTGCCCCATGCAAAACTGGAGGATAAGATAGTTCTGTGGTTATGGTTTTTGGTGGGTTTTGGGTTGTTTTTTTTTTTAAACTAATTATTCAGTAATCCAAGAATCAATTTTAAATGATATCTGCAGAGCTTCTGGATGCAAAGAATTACACTGTCAACTGCTGAACTGCTGCTTTGTACTACCTGTATAGATAGTGAGTTATATTAACATTTTCTTTTACCTGTGAACACAACTGAATGTTTTGCAAATTATTCTGTGGTTTTGATTTTGTTCAGCAATACTTTACACAATTTGTAAGAAACTACAGAACTGACCAACAACAAGCATAGACTGATAATTTCGGTTTTCCTCTTTACCAGATTACTGAGAACTAAATAAAAAGTAGTCAAAAATTTTAGACCCTAAAACACTGGTTCTCATTTGTCCCTCTTAGCTCCTGCAATTATTGCAGACACTTTGAAGGTCTGTCGTCTCATCTCAACCTGTGTGGACTGAATTTTGTTTCCATCTAGAATTTCCTTCAAGAAATGTCTGTCATTACCTTGAGAATGTTTGGTTTAGTTTTGCACACACTAATTTTAAAACATTTTAGTAACTTGAAATAAGTTTTCAGTGAACCAGTAACATAACATTTTAAAAAAATAATTTAAGTAAACTAGATTTAATCCTCTCACCATCTAAACCTATACGTATTATATGCAAAAAGTATACCATCACTGATGATGACAATCTATATTTTTCATTCTGATCATTTTCAAAATAAAATATTTGTTTTGCTTTTTTACTATTTTAAGATCATAATGCATAGGCTACATGTTTTACATATAATGAAGTTTACACTAATGATAACTCTCACAGTTCTAGCTGCCTGATCACAAGTCAAAACTGAGGAAATTAATGCAACTAAACATTGTAGAAGCTGGGAGGAATTTATGGTGGAAAAAAAAGACTAAACTCACATACTTTAACTACAGAATTGAGAGCAATAGAAATTTTCATTGAGTATCCCAGACAGAGTAAAAACTAATGGAAGCTATACATATGAATAAAGCAGTTTAGAGTATCAGTAAAACATACAACTTACACAAATTCAGGTTAACCAGTTTGGGTTTTTTAATACAAGATGGTAACATTGTTGTAATTTAAATATTCTAAGATAATTAAAGAAAGATTTCTAGAATATAGTGCATCATTATCATGTTGAAAATGGTAACAAAATGCAGCATTTCCAATTCTAACTTACATGAGAGCTAAAGCATATATAAACCATGGATGGCATAGATGATAATGACAGCAGTGAGTATCTACCAATAATTCTTGAAAACGTTCAATGTGAGGGGTACCACTGTTAGAGAATCCACAGTTTAAGTCATCTGCTCCTCCTCAAAGTCAGCTATGGTACATGTCCACTGCACAGTCAACTCACCTTCCAGCCTTCACCTTGCAAATGCCACAAAATTTATTCTCGCTCAAGTTGAGCGCTTGGATGTTTTCAACATCATGAAAACTTCCCAGCACTCTTTTTTGCAACAAATGCTACACACAGGAGGAGAGAAAGACAAGCAAGTCAAGGCAGTTTACCTTATAAGATTACCCTTTGCTACCAATGAAAACAGATAGACTTTACACTTCCACAGGTGTAAAGGAGAACAGATTTTTTTTTTAATAATTTTAACACTCAACTCAACACTTTAATGCAAAAAACTCATCAAGTTTAGCACAATTCTGTACGTAAATAAAGTAACCAGAATAATAGAAATTAACGTCTTCATAATTTGGATCAGAAATGTCTCTCCATTATAGATTCAATTTTATTATAGACTAGAAGGGATTTTTTAGATTTAGAATAGAAGCACATTAGAATTTAAAAACTGTATTTAAGCCCTGCAAAATTGCTTCAGGTGGGGGGAGGACTACTTTGCTATTTAAGTGTGCCTCCTGGTAACAAAGTAGCCTAAAATTGCAAGGTTTGCCCTCTCAAAGTGGTGTCCCAGTATTGCTGAAACAGTTTAAAACCAACTAACCTTTACACCTATAGTCTGAGAATTCTGCCACACTTCAGAGTCTAAATATTTTGTCAGGGGTGGAAAGAATCAAGGCATTATCATCAGAAGCTCTGGATACGATCCAAGACACTTTCTCTGCTTCTGATACAAAGAACAGAACAAGCTGTTCCATATGCAGCAGAACTTTTTTCATGCAGCTTTGTATCCTACCTTCACACTAACTTGAACACTGCCCTTCAACCCTTATCCATCTAGATATACTGCATAAAGACAACACAATATCCTCCTTCAGTGCTACATGGATGCTGGTCAATGCTATAAAGTGAAGTTATGACCGATTTTATTCTAAGATAACATGGCAGGGGAGAACTAATTCGGGCTTACACCACACTGAGCCAAGGTCTTCACAAAACCTTCAATAACAAATTGTCTTAAAAATAAAGACTTGCACTCTTCCAGATACAGCTGATACTGGCAGAGAAGGTCCAGAATTTGGTACAACTACTTTCTGTAAGAAAGTCAGCAAAGGAATTGCACAGCACTCACGATCTTAAGAAACATCTACCAATACATAGGAAAATACTACCGAAAGTGACATATAACAGTCAGTAACTTGAACATACCAGCAATTTAACTCAGAGTTAGAGATGACAAAAGCCTTTGACACAGTTTCTCACAGCATTCTGCTTGAGAAACTGTCAGCCTCTGGCCTGGACAGGCACACAGTCTCCTGGGGGGAAAACTGGTTGGATGACCGGGCCCAGAGAGTGGTGGGAAATGGCGATAAATCCAGCTGGAGGCCAGTGACAAGTGGGGTTCCCCAGGGCTCAGTGCTGGGTCCAGCCCTGTTCAATGTGTTTATCAATGACTTGGATGAAGGCATCAAGTGCACCCTTAGCAAGTTTGCAGATGACACTAAGCTGGGTGGAAGTTCAGATCTGCTGGAGAGTAGGGAGGCTCTGCAAAGGGATCTGAACAGCCCGAAACCGAGAGGCTTGAGACCAATGGCATGAGGTTTAACAAGGCCAAATGCTGGGTCCTGCACCTGGGGCACAACAACCCTAATCAGAGCTACAGACTAGGAGAAGTCTGGCTGGAGAGCTGCCTGGAGGAGAAAGACCTGGGGGTGCTGCTTGACAGCCAACTGAACACGAGCCAGCAGTGTGCCCAGGTGGCCAAGAAAGCCAATGGCACCCTGGCTTATATCAGAAACGGTGTGACCAGCAGGTCCAGGGAGGTTA
>WAAB01014700.1:14077-25520 GCA_013389865.1 Piaya cayana | reverse complement strand
TATGCGAAATGAGCCTTTCCCTACACATCTCTCCAGTGGTGGCAAAACTGTGGGATGGGGGTGACCCCAGGGGACTTACAGCCCAATGGTAGTTGTAGCATTTAGCTGCGTAGAAAGTATTGGAAGTGCAGAGAGGAAGAAACAAACCAACCTGGCATTTTAGGTTGGTTACTCTCACACCACTCTGTACAAGAATACCCTCAGGTAGGTAAAACCTTCTGCAAAGCAGTGAAGGGCAGTTAGGAGAGTAACCTGTCCTCCACATGCACGTTGGACCAAATTGCAAGGTATGGAATTGACTTGTGGTAGAAAGGAGTCGAATCAGATCTCAGGGAAAGCTTTCGCAAGGTAAGGATGGAGAAACTCTGGAACAGGTCACAGAGGCTCTACCACAGGAGGTCTTTGAGGAGTAGGTAGGCAAACTGCAGGGAAGATCCCAGTCTATGACCATGTGTTGGGCCAAGGGATTGTGGAGGTGCCCACAGGGCACCTGGGATGCCTGCAGCTCACCTTATCCCCTCCTTCAGGCTTGCAGCACCTCTACTTGTGGATCTGTCCCAGCAGGTTACAGCCCCAAAGCATCACCCATTAGCCAGGGCAGCCTGCCCACTTTCTCCGTTAGCTTGGTTGCTCCTTCTGGTGTTGACCCTCAGCTATAATGAAGGTCAAACATACTGCAGAACAAATACCTGAGAGGGAAGGATGTGAACTAACTGCAGAAACCCAGGATGTGCAGCTGTGACTGCTGGATTTCAATAGTTAGAAGGCAGCAGCTGCAGCAACCTGCTCCTCCAGGCCATTCACGGTCCACAGGCTGTGCTGAAACATTAAGGTGAACAATTTAAAGGTCAGCCTGGGACTTGAGATAGGTCAGTTGAGGAATCTGAAAACAAACACAGACTCCACACACAACTGAAAGACAAACAACCAACTTGCCTGTGATTTCCAGAAGGAAAATCTGCTCCATCTCCTTCCTCTGGAGCTTGAGGGGGAGTCAGACCCAGTATTGCCTCCCAGCTAGCCACCAAAAAAAATGAAGCAGTCATCACCATAACCACTTTCAATAGTCAGCTCCTAAGAAACTAGTGCTTAAGAACAGAGCAAGCAGCACATCAGCCCACCCTGCAATCAAAGAGATGAGTCTCCTACTTCTGTAGGAAGCGCTTTTGTCCCTGAAGGCTCCACCCCAGCGCAAGTGTTTCAAATCCCATTGATTTTCACCTGTTACCAGTGCTCCTGTATGCCTGATGCCTCAGCTGG
This sequence comes from Piaya cayana, assembly GCA_013389865.1. NCBI lineage: Eukaryota > Metazoa > Chordata > Aves > Cuculiformes > Coccyzidae > Piaya > Piaya cayana. The sequence goes on along the minus strand of WAAB01014700.1, from coordinate 24,260 downwards.
GAACACACTGTAGAAAGTCACTTCTTGCCATGAAACAAACAACTCGCATTAGAAACAGGGTGGTCTTTGAGCCTGATGGCATTACTGGGATGCACATGGAGGAGTCGCTGATTTCCTGCTGGATGCACGGTCCTGCTAGGTCTCTGGAATTATAGCTAGGAGCACTGACATGGCCCCTCATCACCACCTCCCCACAGTTATTTTTATACAGAGATATTTCAGGTCTGCCTTTAGTTCTGGCCAGTTTTCCACAGATGGTGACTCTCTTTGTGGTGCCTTTCATCTCAGATTAGAGCAGAGTAGCAAAAAGTAAGAAAATACTTGCCAAAAAGAAGCCCTTTTCTCTGAAATGCGTTTTTAGGAGCGTTTGGGGGCTGGTGGCTCCCCATCTGAATAGACTTCATTTTGGAGACACTTGATTTGCCTGGGAGAATCTGAAACAGGGTATCCCTGATGGGGGGTTAGGTTGATACTGAAGTGTTGCTGGTGCTTTCTTCCTCTTGCTGGAGGGAAGGAAGGATATGCAGAGGGATCTGGACAGGATGGATCCGTGGGCCAAGATCAATTGCATGAGATTCAACAAGGCCCAGTGCTGGGTCCTGTGCCTGGGTCACAACAACCCCAGGCAGTGCTTGGGGAAGAGCAGCTAGGAAGCTGCCCAGCAAAAAATGACCTGAAGGTGCTGGTTGACAGTGGCTGAATATGACCAGCAGTGGCCCAGGTGGCCAACAAGGCCAACACCATCCTGGCTTGGATCAGCCATGGGGTGGCCAGCAGGAGCAGGGGAGGGGGCAGTCCCCTGGACTTGGCACTGGTGAGGCTGCATCTCGAATCCTGGGTTCAGTTTTGGGCCCCTCAGTGCAAGAAGGACCTTGAGGGGCTGGAGCACGTCTGGAGAAGGGGATGGAGCTGGAGAAGGGTCTGGAGCCCAGGGGTTGTGGGAGCAGTTGAGGGACCTGGGGGTGTTTATCCAAGAGAAGAGGAGGCTGAGGGGAGACCTCATCACTCTCTGAATCTCCTGGAAAGGAGGTTGTGGTGAGATGGGTGCTGGGCTTTTCTCCTCTAGTAACAAAATAGGATGAGAGGAAATGGACTCAAGTTGTGCCAGGGGAGGGCTAGATTGGATATTGGGAAAAAATCCTTCACTGAAAGGGTTTTCCAGCCCTGGCAGAGGCTGCCCAGGGCGATGGGCGAGTCACCATCCCTGAAGGAGTTTAAAACGTGTAGATGTGGCACTTAGGGACAGGGTTTAGTGGTAGAATTGTCAGTGTGAGGTTTAGGGTTGGATTTGGTGACCTTTTCCAACCTAAATGATTCCGTGATTCTGTGCATTTTGGCTGTGCCGTGTCACGTATGGGGCTCAGGTTTGGTGTTCCTGTCAGGGCAGCGGGCACGCAGCAGCGTGGCAGCTCCTTACTGACCCAAGTGCCTTTTCTGGAGGTCCCCGTTGCATCGCCGAGGAACGTGGGGCCTCACAGAGCGGGTGGGCTTGCTGAGCTGGGGAAGGGCAGAGCATTTCCAATGCTCAGCATGTCCTCACCTGGGTGGAAACCTGGACCTGTCCAGACCCCAAGGGATTGGCTGGGATTCCTCCTTCCCTAGGCACAGGGTTTTCCACCCGTGCCTCTGTAGGGGTAGTTTTGGGAACAGCTTTTACTCCAACGCTGGCCAACCCAAGGAAGGCTTGCGTGGGGACAATACCTGAGAGGACAGAGGGGGACTGTGGGGAGGGGACAAACCCTGCCACCACTTCTCTATGGGATGTGCATGCGCTGGTAGGTTTCCTCCAGGGTATCAGTAGTGCCTCTACCATGGGACAAGCATATAGGCTGGAGAACCTTCCTCCTCTGTCCCCAGCCCAGGGCTGTTGGGGTAAAGCCAACTGCAGTGGCAGGACAGGAGCCATCACACTACCAAGTTTCCGTTGCCTTCAGAGCAAGTAGGAGCATGAGCACCTCTAGGTGGGGCTGGGAGCTGCAGGAGTGTTAATTTGTGGGTGTTGAAGGCAGGTGAGCATCATCTCCTGTGCCCTGCATCTGGGAGCCCAGGGATCAAGACTGGTCCAGGCTGGGCTGGGAGCACTTCAGACACCCCAAAAAACCTTCAGCACTACCCAAACTCAGCAGCTACAGGGTAGGGAGAGCCCCCCATGACCCTGGGGCAGCCAGTCCTCCTAAACTAGAGTATCTGTGAGTGACCAGCTTGAGCTGAGCATTTCAAAAGTGGTTTTCTCCCATTTTGACACCGGTCATTCATACGTAGAGTCCGGAGCGCGGGCTGGGGCTGGTCTTTACAGAGGTTGGCTCCACGCTGCAGCGGTGGCCTGGCAGGGACAGGGAGGTGCTGGCACCTTGCAGTTGGCTCCCTGGGAGTCTCGTCATCGGTGAAGCTGCCCTGACGGTCCTGCCAAAGGCTCATTTTTTTTTAATACCGGCAGAAGTATTACTTGTGTTTCCTTGGACTTGCCGTTCGATAGAAGCAACTGATGGAAAACAGGTGTCTCCCCCATGGGAGGGTCACCCGTTACAGGCCGTAATTTGATTTCCATTATTATATAGTTGACATTAAAAAACAAGGAGATGTTCACTGTCTAATGGGGGGTCTTTTAACCATGTGCACTTAGTCAATAGGTGAGTAGATGTTGCTGCTTGTATCTATCTACCGTCCCCAGTTGCTACGTGTGAACAAGTGATTTTTCTCCCCAGTGTTGTGGGTTCTGCCTGTTGTGACACGATGACGGAAAGGTAGGGACTACGTTGGTTGCAGCACGAGCTTTCTTCTGTACAGTGTAGAGAGGAAACTTGGAATGATCCGAAGCACCGCTTGTAACTACATTTGTTCAAAAAAAATGTCATCTTAATCCCGAACTGTTGACACTTTATGCATGTGGTAATTAAGAAAAAAAAAAAAAGAAAAAAATTAATAAAGATTTTAAGAGGTTAAAATAGCTTTGGGTTTTGCATTTTTCTCAGCTTATCTTCATTGGGCCCCTTTGGTTTTCAGCCCTGTGATGCTCCCTTCTCTATTAGAGGCCAGGGCACAGAAGCTGTGATATCTCTATAACTCTTCATTTGGAGAAACCAGCCTCAAAGATCAGTTCATTCCCACGGGTATTTAATCCCTGACCGCCCGGGCAATCAAAAAGCAGAGGAACACTTACTAATGGGAAACTCTGAATCCTTTTGCCCGGAGGCTCTGAGCAGCCAGAGCTGGACCTTCCCAACCCCTGCAATCAATGTCTCGAGCAGGTTTTATCCTCTACCAGCACATTGCGATCCAAGTGGAAACCCAGACCTCGAGCGAGGGAAAGCAGAAACCTGTGGAAGACTCACTTCAGCTGAAATAAAAACACAGACACACACAGTGTGGCACATACCTGGGACAGGAGCCCAGATCTTCAAATGATTTAATTTTAACCCCCCCTTCCCCCTGTTTTTTGATATCCTCTTGACAAATCACTTCAACAGTTTTATTTACAGTAATAAAAATAAATTACTCTTACAGATGAATGTATAATATTATACACAATAGAGATACAGTGCAATAACAGCATTGATTGGTTTTTCACTCGTTCATAAAGTGCATTGAAGGGGCTTGATTTAACCAGAACTGAACAATAGCTGTATATTTTTTTCTTTGAGATCAACTTTCCCAGTCAAGTTACAAGGCTAATGAAAACACTTCAAAATAAATTGCTGTTTTAATTGCTCGGAAACGGCCTCTTTTCTGGGAAGGAGACAGGATAGGAGGCAGGATTGAGGATAGGGACAACCAACCTGGCCAGGCTGAGCTGGATTCCAGAGCCACAGGAGGGCGGCTGCAGGACCACGGTGGTGACCACAGAGCAGGTTCTGGCCCCACACTCAAAAGGGACATGAGAAACGAGGCCAGTCCTCCTCACTCTCTACGTGGTGTAGAGCCAAGAGCTCAAGCTGCAGCAGACTCCAAAGCTACCACTATCCTTTGCCAGGTACTGCCCGGTCGGAAAAGAGCTTTTCGTGGGACAAGCTAGATGTTTTCCATCTGGCAGATCCCGCAATAAGGTCATAAACCTGTGCTTGTGATTTCAGTGTCTATTGATAGGATGTGCTGTCAAACTTCCAGCATCCCGCCTGCTGCAACGTGCTCAAATGTGAAGGAATAACCTTGGTTTAAACACAGTTACGCCTGACATGGAGCGGATTTTGTGAAGGCAACTGTTACCCTTGGAGCTGGAGACAATTTTTTAACATCCCTCAAAGTCAGGGATAAAAGAGCTTTGGACCATCCATTCTGGGTTGGGTCTTTTCTACTGAAAAATACATTTTCCTCTCTATAATGCTCTGTATTGCAGAGTTTTTCCAGTGGAAACAGGAGTTTCCCGGAGTCGCAGGGACAGAGGGAAGGGTTTGGGGGAATTTTGCAGTAGGAAGCTACATTTTTAACAGAAAAGGTACAAACAGTACGAGTGAAGCCATCAGCATGACTGCCCCACCAGGGGAAAAGGCTGCGCGAGAACGAAAGGAGTTACAATGAAATACCATGTGCATTGAACAATTATTCCTGGCAATTAAAAGTGAACCGGTAATTAATTGCTAACAATTAAGCGAGTCATTGATGCTGGTCAGTACACGTCAACACAGGCGATCACCAAGATCAACGGCTTTTTAAAGACCTCCCCGCCCCCAATTTGATGCTCTACAAGAAAGAGGTTCTCCACCTACAGAGAACAGTAATGGTTTCTTGGGATTTTACTCAAAGTTCAAGTAAAACTCTTTGTTTGAGATGGACAAATTGTGGCTGCCACATCAGGACTGAGATCCTTGAGTGAGTTACTGCGGGCTACTGAAATTAATTTGGTTAAAAAGAGATTTTTTTGCTGCTCAAAGTCCCAAACTGAACAAAATGGAAAGGAACAAAAATAGCTAAGCTACCTTCTTGTTAGAGTCTATACATTTTATTCGCCTTTTTTTTTTTCTAATTTCTCAGTTGAAACCTCTTGGGACAGGGACAAGGGTTTGTTGTAAACAGCCCACCCCTAGCACATATTCGTGAAACTCGGAGCGTTTGTGCACCTGTGGTTCTGTCCCTTTCAGCGGTGTCCCTGGCCTTTTCACAGTGTATTCAGGGAATGTTTTCTCATTCTCCCCCTCACCTTTTCCTCATCCCCTTGACTAAACCAGCTGAACACCAACACAGAAAAGCATTTCGAACCTACATTCTCCTTGCCACCAACTCAAAGGCAGAAAAGCCAAACGCAAGCAGAAACCTGTAAACAAACTGACCCAATATGAAGTGGATTCACTTCCTTTGATCCGCTGATCTCTACCATGGGTTCAGGGCTAGTTAGATACCTTGGGTAATTGCTCGGGGCCAATTTGCTGCTTACTTCTACTGCTGTAACTCTAAACCAGCTCCTGTAGAGTCCAGAAGTGCTGTTGAGTGTAAGCAGAGCCAGGCTCTGGCCCTTCATCTTCTACCAAAACCTACTTGCAAAGCTCAGTTTTGGAAGATCCAGATCTTTAATCAGGGGAAGGAAATTGAGATCTTCCCAACCAAACACCGACCAGCCCTCTCCTAGCAGATCCAGTTTCCACACGGAGTGGTCACAGAGGCTCTGCAGAAATTAAACCAGCAAGTTTCCACTGGCTAAAGGCCTTGTGATTAGCTTTGCTGAGATACCACTGTCCTCTTGTACCTCATCTGAAAAGCACAACAGCAACCTCAGCGGCTTTTATAGACCTCCACTTTTCTAATGACAAGGAATCCCATGTGGAGGTGGATTACCAATACATTCAATACCAGAAAACAGAGAACGATGGGCCATAATCTGGATGTTTTATGTTGTTCTCATAGGGCCCAGGAGTTAGACAGGGGTTGCTTGATTCTTTTCACCATATTTCCAGATGTTTTGGATCTTCAGTGAATCCACAGGAGCTTGTCATTGCTTTGGGCTTCACTTTGGGATTCACTGTGCTGGAAAAACCTTTCTGTTTTCCAGTGCTCTGCTCTCCACTGATGCCCCATCCACATGTGATACCATAGAATCATAGAATCACCAGGTTGGAAAAGACCCACCAGATCATCGAGTCCAACCATTAATTCGTGGGAGCTGCTCCTTGTTCAGGACAACACAACTTCATCTGAAGTCGAGGTCTCATATTCTGCCCTGAACACATCTCAAAACCAGCTCTGAGGGACACCAAACACCAGGGCATTCCCACCCTGCGCACAGCAACCCTAACTTCAGGAGTATTTTAAGGTTTACGTTAGCTCTCCTAACGTCCAGATAAGGAGGCTCCAATGTCCTCACTGATGTCCAATAACATCGCTTCTAAATTTTTCCAGTGAAAGATATTCTTTACGGGGGAAAAGGTCCCCAAACAGCAAAGCAGAGGGGCAGTCAGAGATTTCCACAATACAGCGTGCAGCAGAGAAGCTCATTTCCACTTTGTGGAGGCACTGTAGAAAAGCCAATTTATTGAAATGTTCCTTAGAGGAGAGTTCTTGAGATGCTTCCTGAAACCTATCAAGCATTTTTAACAGCTTCCCTGGCTGCCTTTAACTGTCTGCAAGAGAAAGGTCCTAGACTAACTAACTAACGCTTGAAAAAAGTTAGATCAGCATTTTATACTACATCTGAGCATGCAAGGTGTTTGTGCCACATCTTGTGGTGTTCCAGGCCAGGTTGGATGGGGCCTGGGGCAGCCAGATCCAGTGGGAGGTGTCCCTGCCCATCGCAGGGGGTGGAACTGGATGATATTTAAGTTCCCTTCTGGCCTAAACCGTTCTATGATCTTGATAGTGGCTGTGAGTTGGACGAGCGCAGCAGAATGGACGTGCCCTTAGAGTAAGGACCAGAGTTCAGGTAGCAGAGTTTGTCTTCACCAAAGCTGCTGTGAGTGTGTTTGGGCATCAGCGAGGACATCTCTGCCTCCTCTCTAACTGAGCTCTCTGGTAGGAACTGTATCCTCAGCATCAGCTCCTCACATCCCAAATCCTTCTCCTACCGTAGTGGAGGGCCACGGGGGAAATATTATTTCCCACTGATCCTCGTATGCCTTTCTCAAAGCCGATCAACAGATCCCTTGAACTGATACGAGTTTCAAATATACAACTGGAATCTACAAAGAACACTGTTAAAAATCAAACTCTTCAGCAACAGGGAATTGACTGGAAAGCCAAGAAAATGCAACTTTTTCATGCCGAGGTTTCTCTAGAGCTGATTACTTAATACCATATTACACTTAAAGGAGCAAAAATGAGCTGCCCAGAGAAACAAATGCTGTTTTCTAGATAGGGTTGTACAAAAACATTTAAAAACGTTCACAATGTTTTAAAAAATGGTTTAAAAGAACTCTGTCTTGAGTTTTCACACTGAGGAAATGCAGGGACCTGGCCGCACTTACAGAAACCAGAAAAAATAAAGTGGACAGAGAAAAGTGCTTGTATACCTGTTACTCTTTCTTATATATATTTACTTCTAAATGTATGCTGATACAACATTGTGCTTAGCGCCCAATGCCCAAGGGATTCAAAAGAAGTGAAAAATAAAAAGAGAGCCTGGCAACCTTTTGAAGGTAGACAATAAATCCAAGCTCCAGACACACTTTGGAACACTCGTAGCTTTCTCATGTGCACATAGCTCCAAGGAGCAAGAAATTCATTGCACAGATCCGGAGAGAAAGTACAGTTGTGCCTGTATCCAGCCATAAAGTGGCTTCGTATCCACTAGAGCCTCACAAAGCAAGAATATTTCTGTCTTCCACGAAGCTATGGGGTAAACATGCTGTGGTGGCAGCAGTGCCGCTGGGCTGCATTGATAGGAACCTTTGGTTGGCCCATGATGCAGCAGAACGCGGCTCCTGCTTTAAGAGGGGGGGTTTGGATGCTGGAGATGACAACACCTTTCTCTAAAGGAGAGCAACATGTCTGGGACACGGGGTGGGGAGGTGTGGGGGTGTTTTCCTGCTGCAACCACGGAGCTGTTCCCACACAGACCCCAGAGCAGCACCCACCACCTCTGCCCTGAGCACCCCCCCCCTCACGGCGTTTCACCCCAAGCCCTGCAATCTCTCTGAAGGTTGCTTGGTTCCTTGCTTTTTAAGTGAAAGCACTATTCCACTCCTCGGCCAAAAGAAGAGCACAAGATAAAGGACACTTCATCATGGTCTCACTAACACCACAAAGCGCACGATACAGTAGCGGAATGTGAGGGTACCGGAGCTTCGCTAACGAAGCAAGTTAATCTGGTAGCATCCAGAATAACACGCCCGATGGCAGAGGCTCCCCTCAAGGGGACCCCAGCCAGCCCAGCCCTGCCCCCTCTTTGGATGAAAATCCCACCCCATGTAAACGACCACCCTTATTTTAATATGGGGGGGGAACATGGGTTCCCCAAATCCCCCCACCCCTGCGACAGCCCGAACCGAGGGCTGTGTCCTAAAGTGCCTTTGGCCCCACAGGCTCTCAAAGTGCTTCGCTGAAAAACACAGAAACAGCGAGGCACCGACCCCCCCCAAGGGATCCTCAATCCCCCCCCGGGGACCCCCAGAATACCCCGTCCCTTCACCCCAGCCCCCCCCCCGGAGCTGTCCACCCCGGCGGTGCTGAATTGCCCCCCCCTTATTGCATAGCATCGCAAGACCTGATTGTAGGGACAGGGGACGGGGGGGGCAGCACGATGGGGACCAGCCCCGGGGGGGGACCCGACATCCACGCCCCCCTCCTACGGCCTCCTCGGCAAGCCCCCTGCTCCCCTGGCTCCTTACCCCGAGAGGAGACAAACGCCATTGTACGGAGATCCTTTTTTTTTCCCCCCTTTATCCTTTCCTTTCTTTGTTTGCTTTTTTTTTTTTGGTGTTTTGTGTTTTTAAATAAAAAATAAAATGTGTAAGAAAATAACATTTCTAAAGGAAACCATTATCATTCTACTCTCTCTTTCTCTCTCCCTCCCCCCTTCTTTTTCCCTTGTTTTTTTTTCTTGGGTTTTTTTTTTTAATTACTACTTTGCTGAGTTGTGCGCCCTCTCCACAACAAAGGTTTTTCACTAAGGTTGGTTCNCTCGTGCGGGGATCTGAAGGGAGGGGAGATGATCCGCTGTGGCTTGGCCACCCCGCTCTTCAAGGGCAACGGGACACGCTGGTGCATCCCCCCCACAGGAGAGACATTGCACCTCAGAGCCTTCACCCACCCTTCCACCCCACGGCTTTCTTCCTGAATATTTAGGAAAATATCAGCATGGAAAAGAATAAATCCCAAAGGCCATGATGTTTTTTTCTAGCCACAAATGACTCCACAATTCAGAGAGGGAGCAGGACCTTCAAAGCAGGGATGCTCGTCTCCCGTGTCGGCAATATCTCAGCTACACCTTCTCCCCGCCTCTCCTCCTGGTTTCATAACGCTCCAGCTTTACTCCTTCATCTCCCTTTCTCTTTCAGGCTGTAGCCGTGCAGCGCAGGGAGGGCGATGCAGGGAGCGTTTCCACCTCCTGCTAGGCAAAGATATTTAGGTGAACATCAGTGGTTTTGGCTGAACCCAATAGCCCCGGTTAGGAGCGTCTGTGTTCTTAATGAGGCCAAACCCCATCCCAGGAGACTTGAATCGTCATCTACCTGGGGCTGCCAGCCGCGTGACCGAGCGCCGTTGTGTGCCGAGTGACATGAGCAGCATGAAAAGGGGCGGAGGGAAGCTGAGCAAAGAGCTGAATGAATTCACTCCCAGTAATTACACACCGCCTGGGAGAGGGGAGGTGGATGCGCAGTTTTGATTGACTCCCGTCGGCTGCTGGAGGTGGGCGCAGCGGGCACCCTGCATGAGCTGTTGAGGCAGAGGGGATGTGACAGCCAGCGAGGGGCTCTCAGCCCTGGGTGGGTCATGCCAGAGTGATAGAAAATGAGCAGATACACATCTGAGCAGGGAAAGCCTTGTGGTCCCCACCAGCTCTGCCACGAGCTGCTGAATCACCTAACCAAGAGAGGGGAGGCTGCTGTGGCTCTGGGCCCCCAGATCCAGCCAGGAGTGAGGTTGAGCAGGGACAGACACGTGCAGATGCACCGTGCAACCCTCACACACCCAGCTGCTGTGCTCTGGCCCCCGGATCCTCTCACTTGTAGCTGCCTCTTGCACAGACACACGGCTGAGAGAGCTGGGGGTGTTTAGCCTGGAGAAGAGGAGGCTGAGAGGAGACCTCATTGCTCTCTAC
>WAAB01014700.1:0-14045 GCA_013389865.1 Piaya cayana | reverse complement strand
CCCAATCCCATCCCATCCCATCCCATCCCAATCCCACCCCATCCCATCCCAATCCCCTCCCCTCCGTTCTCTGCCCCTGGCAGGACCCGGGTGCTGCGCTCCCCCCGTGCCCGTGCCCGGCTACCTTTTGCTGCCTATTTATAGCGCAGAGCATCCCCCATCCCCCGCCCGAACCCTTTCTCTTTTGCGTTCAGCGAGTAAAAATAAATACTATTCACAGGCAGCCCGTGTGTCTAATGCGGAGCCGGTGATGAAACCAGAAGGCAGCCGCAGAGGAGAACCTGCATTAACTTTCTCCTTTCTCCCCCCCTTCCCCTCCTCTGAGCTGGATGCTTCCAGGTGCCCCTTACAGAGGAAATCCAGCCCCCCCGGCCCCTCCAGCCGAGGGATGAAGGTCGGGGGGTTCATCCCGCTGCCACCCCCCAGCACCTCCTCCTCCCGCATGCAGCTCAGCCACCGCCGGGGGTGGGTTGCTCCGTTACCTGGCTCTGACGCTCGAAGATCTGCTTGCTTCCCCCCGTTTTTTATTTTTCCCCTTCCCGGTCCTTGGTGTGAAGCCTCATTCCTCGGCGAGCATTGCTAATAACGTCGGCAGAGAGCTGGCATCGACTCGCACTTAATATTCCTGCCCCATNACCTCCTCCTCCCGCATGCAGCTCAGCCACCGCCGGGGGTGGGTTGCTCCGTTACCTGGCTCTGACGCTCGAAGATCTGCTTGCTTCCCCCCGTTTTTTATTTTTCCCCTTCCCGGTCCTTGGTGTGAAGCCTCATTCCTCGGCGAGCATTGCTAATAACGTCGGCAGAGAGCTGGCATCGACTCGCACTTAATATTCCTGCCCCATTGGATCTGCTGATAAATCTCAACTCTGACGTCAAAGTCTTCACTTATATTCATGATCCAAGCCTGTGAATCAGAGCCGCTGTGATCAGAATAACAACGAGGCTGGCTCCCCGCTCCACGTCCACACCCGCAGGCACGAGGGGGTGCGCTCACCAGCACCTACACCCGCACGCGCCCGGGCACCGCCGTCCATTCATCAGCTCTCCCGCCGCCCCAGGCACCTCCCCAAGGTCGGCGCCCTTCGCACCTGCGTCTTGCGGCTGCGGCTTGGGCGCCAGCCAGGCCCCGGCGGGTTATTTTTACCTCTCGTGCGGGGATCTGAAGGGAGGGGAGATGATCCGCTGTGGCTTGGCCACCCCGCTCTTCAAGGGCAACGGGACACGCTGGTGCATCCCCCCNTTTTTTTTTTTTCTCTTTTTGGCCATCATTTCATGGAACGAGATGCGCTGGCTGGGGGTGGTAAAGGGGGGGGGTGGTAGCTCCTCCCGGTAGGAAACAACAACGACGGAGGGGGAAAAGGAGGAGAGCGAGGGAGTCCTCAGACGTCGCTGGATGTCCTTGGCCTGGAGGAGAGCGTGGAGGGGATGCAGCCGCAGCAGGCCAGCCAGAGCGACTTCTGGATGTCGGGGTTGCGGAAGGCGTAGATGATGGGGTTGATGAGCGAGTTGCAGGCGGCGGGGAGCGCCAGGCAGTAGGTGTAGACGGCGGGGTAGCTGGCGTCGGCCACCAAGGAGTAGACGGCGAAGGGGATCCAGCACAGGGCGAAGGTGCCGAGGATGAGGGAGAGCGTGGAGAGCCCCTTGCGGGTGGAGGTGGCCTGCGCCGTGGCGATGAACTGGTGCTGCACGGCGATCTGCTGGGCGTGGCGGACGGCGATCTTGCAGATCTGCAGGTAGAGCTGCATCATGAGGGCGAAGAGCAGCAGGAAGGTGACGGCCAGCACGGCCGCGTTGTCCTTGGTGACGGGCCGGAGGACGCTGCAGGAGCCCGGGTCCCGCAGGCAGTTCCAGCCCAGCAGGGGCAGCAGCCCCACGCCCAGGCACAGCAGCCACATCAGCAGCACCAGCCCGCAGGTGAGGCCCAGCGCGCGCTCGCCGTGGTAGGTGAGCGCGTTGTAGAGCGACAGGTAACGCTCCACCGTGATGGCCAGCAGGCTGCAGGCCGAGGCCGAGAAGGCGGCCAGCAGCAGCCCCGCCGCCCCCAGCTCGGCGGCCTCGCTCGGCGGCCGCAGCACGTAGCGCACGGCGAAGTTGGCCACCAGCCCCAGCCCGGCCAGCAGGTCCGCCAGGGCCAGGCTGCCGATCAGCAGGAACATGGGGGCCCGCAGGCTCGGCGTGTAGAACAGCACGGCCAGCACCAGCGCGTTCTCGCCCGCCACCGCCGTCCCCGTGGCGCACAGCGCGACGTCCCAGGGGCTCACGCCGCCCGCCGCCGCCCCTCCCGCTCCTTCCGCTCCTCCTCCTCCTCCTCCTTCGCCCGGAGCCGCCGTGCCGGGCCCCGCGCTGGGCTCCGAGCCGTTCGCCGGGAGCCGCTGGGGCTGCTGCCACGGGTCCCCCATGGCCGCGGGGCCGAGCAGCATCGCTGCCGAGAGAGGAGCGGGGCCGTCAGGGCGCGGGGATGCGGGGGGACGGACACCCGGACCCGCACCCCGGACACCCCGCACACCGACCCCCAGCAGGGCGCCCCCGGCCTCCCCGGCTCCTCCCGGGCGCTGAGGCCGAACGCAGCTCAGTGCGGCTCAGCCCAGAGCAGTTTAGCACAGCTCAGCTCAGCCCTACACAGCTTAACGCAGCCCAGCACAGCCCAACACAGCCCAGCTCAGGACAGCACAGCCCAGCACAGCCCAGTGCAGCCCAGCTAAGCACAGCACAGCTCAGTCTAGCTTAGCACAGCTTAAGGCAGCTCAGTTCAGCTCAGCTCAGCACAGCACAGCCTAACACAGACCAGCACAGCTCAGCATAGACCGGTGCAGCCCATCTAAGCAGAGCTCAGCTCGGCTCAGCGCGGCTCAGCTCAACACAGTACGTTTTAACACAGCTCAGCACAGCTTAACACGGCTCAGCACAGCCCAGCCCAGCTCAGCCTAGCACAGTTTAACGCAGCCCTGCACAGCTCAACACGGCTCAGCACAGCACAGCTCAGCCCTGCACAGCCCTGTACAGCTTAACACGGGTCAGCACAGCCCAATCCCATCCCATCCCATCCTATCCCATCCCAATCCTATCCCATGCCAATCCCAATCCCATCCCAATCCCACCCCATCCCATCCCATCCCCATTCCAATCCCAATCCCAATCCCAATCCCATCCCATCCCATCCCATCCCAATCCCACCCCATCCCATCCCAATCCCCTCCCCTCCGTTCTCTGCCCCTGGCAGGACCCGGGTGCTGCGCTCCCCCCGTGCCCGTGCCCGGCTACCTTTTGCTGCCTATTTATAGCGCAGAGCATCCCCCATCCCCCGCCCGAACCCTTTCTCTTTTGCGTTCAGCGAGTAAAAATAAATACTATTCACAGGCAGCCCGTGTGTCTAATGCGGAGCCGGTGATGAAACCAGAAGGCAGCCGCAGAGGAGAACCTGCATTAACTTTCTCCTTTCTCCCCCCCTTCCCCTCCTCTGAGCTGGATGCTTCCAGGTGCCCCTTACAGAGGAAATCCAGCCCCCCCGGCCCCTCCAGCCGAGGGATGAAGGTCGGGGGGTTCATCCCGCTGCCACCCCCCAGCACCTCCTCCTCCCGCATGCAGCTCAGCCACCGCCGGGGGTGGGTTGCTCCGTTACCTGGCTCTGACGCTCGAAGATCTGCTTGCTTCCCCCCGTTTTTTATTTTTCCCCTTCCCGGTCCTTGGTGTGAAGCCTCATTCCTCGGCGAGCATTGCTAATAACGTCGGCAGAGAGCTGGCATCGACTCGCACTTAATATTCCTGCCCCATTGGATCTGCTGATAAATCTCAACTCTGACGTCAAAGTCTTCACTTATATTCATGATCCAAGCCTGTGAATCAGAGCCGCTGTGATCAGAATAACAACGAGGCTGGCTCCCCGCTCCACGTCCACACCCGCAGGCACGAGGGGGTGCGCTCACCAGCACCCACACCCGCACGCGCCCGGGCACCGCCGTCCATTCATCAGCTCTCCCGCCGCCCCAGGCACCTCCCCAAGGTCGGCGCCCTTCGCACCTGCGTCTTGCGGCTGCGGCTTGGGCGCCAGCCAGGCCCCGGCGGGTTATTTTTACCTCTCGTGCGGGGATCTGAAGGGAGGGGAGATGATCCGCTGTGGCTTGGCCACCCCGCTCTTCAAGGGCAACGGGACACGCTGGTGCATCCCCCCCACAGGAGAGACATTGCACCTCAGAGCCTTCACCCACCCTTCCACCCCACGGCTTTCTTCCTGAATATTTAGGAAAATATCAGCATGGAAAAGAATAAATCCCAAAGGCCATGATGTTTTTTCTAGCCACAAATGACTCCACAATTCAGAGAGGGAGCAGGACCTTCAAAGCAGGGATGCTCGTCTCCCGTGTCGGCAATATCTCAGCTACACCTTCTCCCCGCCTCTCCTCCTGGTTTCATAACGCTCCAGCTTTACTCCTTCATCTCCCTTTCTCTTTCAGGCTGTAGCCGTGCAGCGCAGGGAGGGCGATGCAGGGAGCGTTTCCACCTCCTGNCCACCGTGATGGCCAGCAGGCTGCAGGCCGAGGCCGAGAAGGCGGCCAGCAGCAGCCCCGCCGCCCCCAGCTCGGCGGCCTCGCTCGGCGGCCGCAGCACGTAGCGCACGGCGAAGTTGGCCACCAGCCCCAGCCCGGCCAGCAGGTCCGCCAGGGCCAGGCTGCCGATCAGCAGGAACATGGGGGCCCGCAGGCTCGGCGTGTAGAACAGCACGGCCAGCACCAGCGCGTTCTCGCCCGCCACCGCCGTCCCCGTGGCGCACAGCGCGACGTCCCAGGGGCTCACGCCGCCCGCCGCCGCCCCTCCCGCTCCTTNCTAGGCAAAGATATTTAGGTGAACATCAGTGGTTTTGGCTGAACCCAATAGCCCCGGTTAGGAGCGTCTGTGTTCTTAATGAGGCCAAACCCCATCCCAGGAGACTTGAATCGTCATCTACCTGGGGCTGCCAGCCGCGTGACCGAGCGCCGTTGTGTGCCGAGTGACATGAGCAGCATGAAAAGGGGCGGAGGGAAGCTGAGCAAAGAGCTGAATGAATTCACTCCCAGTAATTACACACCGCCTGGGAGAGGGGAGGTGGATGCGCAGTTTTGATTGACTCCCGTCGGCTGCTGGAGGTGGGCGCAGCGGGCACCCTGCATGAGCTGTTGAGGCAGAGGGGATGTGACAGCCAGCGAGGGGCTCTCAGCCCTGGGTGGGTCATGCCAGAGTGATAGAAAATGAGCAGATACACATCTGAGCAGGGAAAGCCTTGTGGTCCCCACCAGCTCTGCCACGGGCTGCTGAATCACCTAACCAAGAGAGGGGAGGCTGCTGTGGCTCTGGGCCCCCAGATCCAGCCAGGAGTGAGGTTGAGCAGGGACAGACACGTGCAGATGCACCGTGCAACCCTCACACACCCAGCTGCTGTGCTCTGACCCTCGGATCCTCTCACTTGTAGCTGCCTCTTGCACAGACNCAGCTCGGCTCAGAGCGGCTCAGCTCAACACAGTACGTTTTAACACAGCTCAGCACAGCTCAACACGGCTCAGTACAGCACAGCCCAGCTCAGCTCAGCCTAGCACAGCTTAACGCAGCCCTGCACAGCTCAACACGGCTCAGCACAGCCCAATCCCATGCCATCCTATCCCATCCCCATTCCANGGGAGGGGGTTGAGTAACCTTCCCACAGGGGCTTTAAGGGACAGGTGGACGAGGTGCTGAGGGACATGGTTTAGTGACTGATGGGAATGTTTGGACTTGAGGTCCAGTGGGACCTTTCTNCATCCCATCCCAATCCCACCCCATCCCATCCCAATCCCCTCCCCTCCGTTCTCTGCCCCTGGCAGGACCCGGGTGCTGCGCTCCCCCCGTGCCCGTGCCCGGCTACCTTTTGCTGCCTATTTATAGCGCAGAGCATCCCCCATCCCCCGCCCGAACCCTTTCTCTTTTGCGTTCAGCGAGTAAAAATAAATACTATTCACAGGCAGCCCGTGTGTCTAATGCGGAGCCGGTGATGAAACCAGAAGGCAGCCGCAGAGGAGAACCTGCATTAACTTTCTCCTTTCTCCCCCCCTTCCCCTCCTCTGAGCTGGATGCTTCCAGGTGCCCCTTACAGAGGAAATCCAGCCCCCCCGGCCCCTCCAGCCGAGGGATGAAGGTCGGGGGGTTCATCCCGCTGCCACCCCCCAGCACCTCCTCCTCCCGCATGCAGCTCAGCCACCGCCGGGGGTGGGTTGCTCCGTTACCTGGCTCTGACGCTCGAAGATCTGCTTGCTTCCCCCCGTTTTTTATTTTTCCCCTTCCCGGTCCTTGGTGTGAAGCCTCATTCCTCGGCGAGCATTGCTAATAACGTCGGCAGAGAGCTGGCATCGACTCGCACTTAATATTCCTGCCCCATTGGATCTGCTGATAAATCTCAACTCTGACGTCAAAGTCTTCACTTATATTCATGATCCAAGCCTGTGAATCAGAGCCGCTGTGATCAGAATAACAACGAGGCTGGCTCCCCGCTCCACGTCCACACCCGCAGGCACGAGGGGGTGCGCTCACCAGCACCTACACCCGCACGCGCCCGGGCACCGCCGTCCATTCATCAGCTCTCCCGCCGCCCCAGGCACCTCCCCAAGGTCGGCGCCCTTCGCACCTGCGTCTTGCGGCTGCGGCTTGGGCGCCAGCCAGGCCCTGGCGGGTTATTTTTACCTCTCGTGCGGGGATCTGAAGGGAGGGGAGATGATCCGCTGTGGCTTGGCCGCCCCGCTCTTCAAGGGCAACGGGACACGCTGGTGCATCCCCCCCACAGGAGAGACATTGCACCTCAGAGCCTTCACCCACCCTTCCACCCCACGGCTTTCTTCCTGAATATTTAGGAAAATATCAGCATGGAAAAGAATAAATCCCAAAGGCCATGATGTTTTTTTCTAGCCACAAATGACTCCACAATTCAGAGAGGGAGCAGGACCTTCAAAGCAGGGATGCTCGTCTCCCGTGTCGGCAATATCTCAGCTACACCTTCTCCCCGCCTCTCCTCCTGGTTTCATAACGCTCCAGCTTTACTCCTTCATCTCCCTTTCTCTTTCAGGCTGTAGCCGTGCAGCGCAGGGAGGGCGATGCAGGGAGCGTTTCCACCTCCTGCTAGGCAAAGATATTTAGGTGAACATCAGTGGTTTTGGCTGAACCCAATAGCCCCGGTTAGGAGCGTCTGTGTTCTTAATGAGGCCAAACCCCATCCCAGGAGACTTGAATCGTCATCTACCTGGGGCTGCCAGCCGCGTGACCGAGCGCCGTTGTGTGCCGAGTGACATGAGCAGCATGAAAAGGGGCGGAGGGAAGCTGAGCAAAGAGCTGAATGAATTCACTCCCAGTAATTACACACCGCCTGGGAGAGGGGAGGTGGATGCGCAGTTTTGATTGACTCCCGTCGGCTGCTGGAGGTGGGCGCAGCGGGCACCCTGCATGAGCTGTTGAGGCAGAGGGGATGTGACAGCCAGCGAGGGGCTCTCAGCCCTGGGTGGGTCATGCCAGAGTGATAGAAAATGAGCAGATACACATCTGAGCAGGGAAAGCCTTGTGGTCCCCACCAGCTCTGCCACGAGCNTTAAACCTTCCCACGGGGGCTTTAAGGGACAGGTGGACGAGGTGCTGAGGGACATGGTTTAGTGACTGATGGGAATGTTTGGGCTTGAGGTCCAGTGGGACCTTTCTAACCTGTGATTCTGTGATTCTATGACCCCAATGACCCCTGGTCTCACTAGTGGTTGGCTTGGACCTTCCACTCTCCTCCACCATCCAGACCCTCCTGCACTCATTCATAGAAACCTACTCAAACACCTGAGTCTTTTGGTTGATCCTCAGACTCCACAGAAGCCCTGGTAGTCCCAAACCACCCTGTTGCATCTCCTTCACACAATTGGTTCCTCTCCTCAACATCCCACTGCATGTTTGCCAAGGTCCCTGGGTGCTTTCCCCACATCCTGTAGTGAGTACAGGATCTTGCAGGTGTTATTCCCCTCCGCTCAAGAGATAATATCCTTCTGTGTGCTCATTGCAATGGGCTGGTGGAGCTTGAGGCCATTCCCTCTCATCCTGTCCCCTGTCACTTGGGAGAAGAGCCCAGCTCCCTCCTCTCCACAACCTCCTCTCAGGTAGTTGCAGAGAGCAATGAGGTCTCCCCTCAGCCTCCTCTTCTCCAGGATAAACACCCCCAGCTCTCTCAGCCGTTCCTCATCAGGCCTGTTCTCCAGCCCCTTCACCAGCTTTGTTGTTCTTCTCTGGACTTTTCCAGAGCCTCAACATCATTAAAGAACGTACATTAAAGTATGCTTTATCTATATTCAAATTACAGACTCAACAGCAAGGAGGAAAAACCAAAGCTAATCAAAGTCACCAACAAAAGCCTGACTTACCCTGGTACTGCTCCATGGGGATGCAGGATGCCAAGCTGGCTGCCAGACCCTCAGCAGGGATTGACCCAGGTCTCATTCTGGCTGAGAATTTGTTCTTTTTTTGTTAGAAAAGAAGTGGCTGGCAATGTGGCTGCCTGGTGGGCTAAAGGACTTCATAGAATCATGGAATGGTTTGAGTTGGAAAGGGCCTCAAAGCCCATCCAGTTCCACCCCTGCCAGGGGCAGGGACACCTCCCACTGGATCAGGGGATCCAAGCCCCATCCAACCTGGCCTTGAACCCCTCCAGGGATGGGGCAGCCACCACTGCTCTGGGCAACCTGGGACAGGGTCTTCCCACCCTCACAGCAAAACATTTCTTCATAATTCTCATCTCAAACTCCCCTCTTTCAGCTCAAAACTGTTACCCCTTATCCCATCCCTGCCCTCCGTGATCAAGATCCTCTCCGCAGCTTTCCTGGAGCCCCTTTCAGCACTGGAAGCTGCTCTAAGGTCTCCCCGCAGCCTTCTCTTCTCCAGGCTGAACAACCCCAACTCTCTCAACCTGTCCTCATACAGGAGGTGCTCCAGCCCTTGGATCATCTTGATGTCCTCCCCTGCACCCACTCCAGCAGCTCCATGTCCTTCCTGTGCTGAAGATTCCAGAGCTGGATGCAGGGCTCCAGGTGAGGTCTCACAAGAGCAGAGTCTCTACTCTCTGGGCAGAATCCTTTCCTGTGCCCTGCTGGTCCCTCTGCTTTGGATGCAGCCCAGGACACGGCTGGTTTCTGGGCTGCAAGTGCACGTTGCCAGCTCTTGTTGAGCTTCTCATCCACCAAGTGGCTCCATTGGGAGCTACTGAATCTCCGTCCCTGTTTCTTATTTCACTGTAACTGTGGCCTTGTGGTGATTAGTTGGTCTTAGGAAAGATCTAACAAATACCTGGGTGGGTTGCAGAGTGGCAATCACTAATGACCTTGCCATTCACAGCAGGACCCACTGGTAAACCAAGGCTTGAACAACAGCTGCTGTTTAAGACATAATGAATGGCACAGAGCTCATCAAGAGGAATAATATGATGCTAAGATCCTACAGAAGCATAGGGACCAGCTGCAGATTTGCCACTTTATGAAAATGTTGTAAATGGAAACCAAAGTGCCTTGAAGACCACAGGCATCTGAGCCAGTGGTTGGTTGGGTTTAGTTGCCCTGCGCTATGTGGTGAGCCCTTCAGCATCACCGACAGCAGGTAATGCTGTGGGGCTTCATAGGCTTTGCCCCAGCTCCATGTGAGGTCTCCACCTGGGCATCGTCCGCTATTCTTCATGGGCTGTAATCAAACCATACTTAGGACACTTGGTAAAACAGATGCAACACAGTTCTCCATCGTTTTTTTCTCTACAAGCATTAAAAAGACCTTGCTTTATTCTCTTTGGGGAAATGTCATTACGTCCCTGCATCACAGGAGCTTTTCCCACCCTGGCTTCCACGGAGCATCTCATGGCTGAGCTGGCAAACTCATGAGCTCATTGCCTTGAAACCCCCCAAGTTGGGCAGGCAAAGCCGCACCACTGGAAATTCATTCCCGTGTTTACACTGGCATCTTTTCCGCAGTGAACGGATGCAGCCTTATTTCAGCGCCTCTGTTGTTCCCTATTACTCCAATGGTGCTTGAAGAGCTATAAGAAGGAAAAGCGTGGCTATAATTAGCAGTGCTGACTAATCAGGGTGGCGAACTAGCACACGGCGCCCGCCAGCCTCCCCAAAACGGGGCCGTTGGGGGCTGCGCGCTGCTGGAGAGCGCGTCAAGTCCTACATTCGAAAGCTTTGCATAATCTTTCTGGCTGCAGGGTGGAAATCAGGCCGTTGTGTTTTTTTTTGCCGCCGCTTCTGCTGGAGAGCGGGGTCTTCTCCCAGCCCTGCTGAGCTCCAGCATCCCAGCCCAGCAGAAAGAAGGACTGGGGTTCAGTGAGGGGTTAGAAGCTTGAGTGGTGATGTCAAAGCCAGGTAGCTGTAGGGGTGGAATCAAGCAGACAGGAGTCTGGTTTATTAAATCATCTGGTTCTGTTGAAAAACAGTTGATTTGGCTGAAAAGCCCCTCTCACAGGTAGATGGAGCAGATCCATTCAAGGGCCCAGCTTGCAGAAGCCCCGTTTGCCATCCTGCCTGCAACAGCACCATTGCAACCCTACTTTTACCTCTCGGAGTGCTACGGTTGGATGATTTGCTCTTGCAGCAGCCTGGAACACAGGTCCCAGCTTGCCCCACACTACTGAGATGTGCAAGACCTTCCTGCACCAAAATGAGATATCTGTGGGTTGCCTGGAGTGGGGATGGGGGACACTGGATCTGGCTGCGTTGCTGTGATTGAGCATCCAGCTGCTGTGAATGCTCCGCCACGGAGCAGCAGCTTCAGAGAGGTGTGGGCACCAAAGGCGCACGGGGTGGTTAACAGCAGGGATGCTGAGGGCACCCCAGGGTGCTCAAAATCTCTGCATCCGCTGCAGAGATCCCACTGGATCAGGCTGCCCGAGCCCCATCCCTGGAGGGGTTCAAGGCCAGCTTGGATGGGGCTTCTAACACCCTGATCCAGTGGGAGATGTCCCTGCCCATGACGATGGGTGGAATTAGATGATCTTTAAGGTCCCTTCCAACTCCAACCATTCCACTGCCACACACCTGGGGACAAGCCCCCCAGCATAGGTGAGAGGGGCAACACCAAACTGTGCCTGAAAGGAGCAGCGCTGTGCTCACTCAGACTTCTCTTTCTATTTCCATCCACACACTCAGGCCAAACCAAGGAGAGGATTTTCTCCCTGCCCTTCAGTGGTATCATTCCCACCTGAATGATTTTGCTCCAAATCCTTAAGCTTCACAGCTTTTCTGAGCCAGAGGAACACGTTTTGCAGCACCTTTGCTGGCCGTGCACCATGTCACCATATGTCAGGCTCAGCTTTGGTGAGCAGGGCTTCTGGACAGGGTTATTTTCTGAAATAAAGAGCTTTTGCACTGTTTTCCTCCTTCTCCCAGGCTGCGTTTGGTGCTCTGGGTGGCTACCTCAGCAGCAGCAACTGTTTCCCCTACGCTGCCATTCATCAAGCCATAGGGCACACTAGGAGTGTGCAGGATGACAGGCAAAATATTAGGGCAAATCGTTGCGATAAGTAATAATTAACAAGAACATAATTTACCTGACGTGGCACAGAGGGAAGAAAAGATTTTTTTGTGGCTGTCACAAGTGGCAAAATAATAAAGATTCTTTCAAAAA
Source organism: Piaya cayana (assembly GCA_013389865.1). NCBI lineage: Eukaryota > Metazoa > Chordata > Aves > Cuculiformes > Coccyzidae > Piaya > Piaya cayana. Next base: position 2,414 of record WAAB01014700.1, on the reverse strand, counting down.
GAAAAAAAGTCTGGAATCTTTTTGCAACTGGGTGAGGGGCAGTGGGTCCTCCTTACCAGCCTTCCAGCACCAGCAGGAGCTTTCCAAAGCCGGGCTGGCTGCACTCATGCTGGGAACACCACAACACCTGAACCTCAGCAGAGATGTGGGTCTGAGGACCAGGGAAGGCCTCCGGTCCATGCAGAAAACCATCATCTTCCCTGGGGCTGGAGATATATCAGTGCCAAACGAAATCTGTAGCTGCCACGTGCCAGTGGAGATGGGTTTGTTGCTCTGTTGCAAGGCTGAACCCCCATGCTGATCCCTCCTAACGTGCTGGCATGGGGGTTCTTAAACTGTCCACCTGGCAGGGAAGAGTCTCCTATGGCAGCACTCAAAGAACCTCCAGCCTCCCCAGTTCCTTTCCCGCTGAGAAGGAAGGACGGTCGGGTTTCATAAAACCCAGGGAACAAGTTCTCATCTTTGAAGCTGAGCAAAAGGCAGTTTTGACACTCCCTCGCCCAAGCACAGTTGGTTCTCTCTATTGATTTCAACTCTTACTTCTGACATTTAAACAGGATCCTGTGTGGAGTCACGGCAGCGAGCTCCCCTCTGAGCATCTCCTGAGCTCAGGCACGTTCCCTGGAGTTAGCCTGGGGACCACACTGCCTGCATCCACAACCCTGGTCTGAAACATGCAGTGGGCTAGCAATTTGTCAGGAAAAGGTCACAGCTGCTTCCTGGTGAGAGAAATAATTCACAGAAAGCAAGTGCTTGGCTTGGAAAAAAAACCAGCCTGAATGAGGGAGAGTTATAACCTGGCAAAGTCAGGTGCTGGGAGCCAACCAGAGCAGCTCCCGTGGGCTCCTCCTGCCTTCCCGAGCCAGAGCCCTGCCCAGCCCAGCAGGATGGGACCCAAAAGGCGTTCAAATACTCAAAAATACCCAGTTGTTTCTAAAAATCTTAGTGATAGAAAAACCAGAAAAGGCAGGTTTCACCTCCCTGCATCCAACAGACTCAGACGCTCCCCTGGCTCAGGGCATGGTTGTCAAGTAGTTGTCTTATCAATGATGCAGGTGATGCTATTCCTGCCTACGGATGTTTTGGGAGGAGAAGTGAAGGCTCTTTGCCTTTCCCTGGGTGCAGGGCAGTGCTTGTAGGCAGCGTCACTGCCTGGGTCTCATCCCAGTATTCAACATGAGCCACACGCACCTGGATTTGGGGTCTGTGGAGCTATTTTCTCCCCTCTGCACATTGCGTTTTCTCCTTCAGCACCATTGCCTGGGGCTGTGTCTCAGTAGGGGGAAATTTCCCCTGGTTAAAAGAGGTTTCCAGGAGTGTGAATATGCAGCCAGGACAGAATATACTGGGAATCTGCCTTATCCATTCCACAGGCTAGAGTTTAAATCAAGAAAGTCCTCTGTTCACAAAGGATTTCCCTCTGCACCAGGGACCTTACCCTAGAGCTGCATCATGCATCATGAGGAAAGTTCCTCGGCACAAGAAAGACACTGAGGGGCTGGAGTGTGTCTGGAGAAGGGAACGGAGCTGGGGAAGGGGCTGGAGAACAAGGGTTCTGGGAGAAGCTGAGGGACCTGGGGCTGTTTAGGCTGGAGAAGAGGAGGCTGAGGGGAGACCTCATTGCTCTCTACAGCTTCTGGAAGAAGGTTGTGGTGAGGTGGGTGCTGGGCTCTTCTCCCAAGGAACAAGTGGTAGGATGAGAGGAAATGGCCTCAAATTGCACCAGGAGAGGTTTAAGTTGTATATTGGAAAAATTGCTTCCACAAAAGGTTTGTCAAATGCTGGAAGAGGCTTCCAGAGCAGTGGTGGATTCACCATCCCTAGAGGGATTAAAAGTGGTGTGGATATGGCGCTCAGGGACAGGGTTTAGCAGTGGAAATGGCAGCGTGAGGTTTATGGTTGGACTTGATGATCTTAAAGGTCCTTATTTACCACTTGGGAGTCCCCAAGCAAGGACAGGTGGGGAGGGTAAGGCTTAGGACTGCACCTTTCCGTTCAGTTTTGAGCTGTTCCCCTTATTTTTTAACTTCTTCTTCTCCTGAAAGGTCAGGTCTCTTGTCAGAGCTTGAAGTCACGATCGTCTTCCCTGATATCAGTGTAATCGTGTTTGATGAGTCACTTGTTTAACGGGAAGAGGCTGCTGGTTGCTATAGGGATGGCAGCAGAGGGGAGAAGATCCCTTCATTACCCTAATCACCATGCATGAGGGAGAAAACATAACCCCACCAATTCCAGCCCAAATTCCCTTTCACCGTAACTTTTTGACGGTTGTGTGTGTCAGGTTCTTTCCCCAGGCACATCCCTGAGCAAGGAACCTGCTTGAGTTTGGGGACATCACAGGGCTAGGAGGTGGTGAGGGAAGGAACAGAAGGGGTTGTGCCCTTGGATTCTGCGCTGGTGAGGCTGCAGCTTGA
>WAAB01014699.1:44059-90862 GCA_013389865.1 Piaya cayana | reverse complement strand
ACAGAATGGAGAAAATGACTGTTAGATAGGACGAGGTGCTGAGGGGCATAGTTTAGTATTTGATAGGAATGGTTCGACTCAATGATTCGATGGGTCTTTTCCAACTTGGTGATTCTATGATTCTATATTGCAAGAATGAAAAAGGTGTAATTGATCATATGTTGTAGTTACCTTAGTATCACTAACTGTGTTATTCTGTTGATGTTAGATACACACAGCATAATTCTGTATTATGTTTGCAGGAAGCCTTCAAATACAAATCCATTTCTTCCTTTTTCCCAATGTGCCAGAGCAAAGAGCATGTTTTCAAAGCATAATAATTCAATTGCTACATAGATTGTGAAAATAAAATCTTCTTAAACCCAACAAGTGATTTTTATGAAATTCTAAAAAAAAAAAAGGCAGCAAAAAGTACAAAAAAATCCCCTTCAATCTAATGTATTCATTAAATGATTAGTTAGCGTGTGTGAACTGTGGAAATGAAACCAGAACTAAAGTAAAAGGGAATTCTATCACAGACAGTGAAAAACACTTCACACAGTGACTTTCCCTCCCCTTTGCTATCTTCTTTTTACAGAGTCTAAAGTCTTACTAGCAACATATAAAAAACGTCAATTAACATTATTTTATTTCAGCAAGGCCTCCATTATAATTGAAACTTTTGAGGCTTGATTTGAAGATGCAGAGTGTGAAAGGTGCCTGAGAACATGCTTGGGATCTTTGTGTGGCAGCAGGGTGGTGGTTTAGATGATCTAATAGGGTTTTCCCATCTATAAATGTCAGCAGCTTTATGATTTTAGTTTTTTTTTAAATATCAGAACTCATTTATGCTCTTAACTTGTCACTAGGGATGTGTGTGGGCATGTAGGATTCTGGAAGACGCTGTGCTTTTCATTAGGCTTTTAGTCCAAATTTCAATACCAGGCCTGGTCTTGAAATATTTTAACATGATCTGTGGTGCTGTATTTTAACTTTCTAGTCTGGTGAATTAAAAACAAACAAAGAGAAAACAAGCTAAGAAGGAGAGATTAATCCACTATAACTATAAACCACTATTTTTTTTTTAAATATAGAACTGTTGAGCTGAAATAATTTTATGCTGCAGATATGATTTTATGTTTAAGTATGCAATTAACATTAGCCTGTTCCTTTTAACTTGCTGAAATCTATTGACTTCCCTGAGAATGGCAATAATCTCCTTCGGTTTAGCTCGTGCACTCACATTCTTACACTATGTTGAGAGATGCTTATTTCAGAGCTCAGGCTGATATTTCAGTGGAAGACCACAGGAGACTTCAAAGATTTATGGGGGACTTCCATCAGTGCTGAACAGAGCACTTCACAAGTGCTTCATACAGCATATTCCCACCAGAACTAGGTTAAACAGACAGTTACTAAGAGACTTGCTTAAAACCTACTTTCCTGTTACTCCTGTTAAGTTTTTTGGTCCTGCTACTGTAGTATAAATCCATGTGGAGTTACTGTGTAAAGCCTTTAAACAGGTGGGAACTAGGAATGTGGGAATATGGGAGTCTCTACATATTTTGTATGCTGCTATTTTTGGAGCAATATGCACATTTGCAAGTGAAGCCAGATCTGGGAACTGAACTGGCTGATAAGTAAACCAAGCTAAAAATTGGGGATGATGTGCTCTCAGCTGGATCAGTTCCACAGAGCCATGTTGGCATGAAAGAAGTGGTGAGGGTAGGCAGCACAAAGAAGGATGAGGGGGGAAACATCTTTCTGCAGCAGGAAGATCTAAGGCAAACACTGAATCACGACGCTGCCTTAAGACATGCATGGGACAGGTTTCCAATTTTTCACTCTGTGTAGCAAAGGTTTTACATCTAATAACGAAGTAAATAAATATTTTAGAGCTTCCTTTCATGTTAATTTCCATGCCTAAAACCTTCTTAAAACTAGATCCTTACCACTCCTTAACTCCTTCATGTCTTCTCTCTACCATGTACTGGGGTCATAAAGTCCAATATCCTCTCAAGTCCTCTTTCTGTTGCTTTTAAATAAGTCCTTTGTATATTCATTTTTAAATACTTATTTCGGTAAGTATGTGCACAGAAGGTTACTCAGTTCCTCACTGCAGTGATGGAAATAAGTTTAGTTGCACTAAATGTCAACAACGATGAGCAGGCTAGGGAGGCTGCCATGGGAGGCCCCTGTGAAATCTCTTTTAATTCTGCTGAGAACATTTAGCTTGAGACTAAAATGGCTGATGCAGATGGCAAGGACCACTATCCCTGGGAAGGATATAACCCCTTGAGAGTAAGCAAGTGAGGACAGCTTTGTACAACAGTTGTCATAAATTAATGATATACACATTTCACCCTTCTTCTCACAATAAATGCCCTAGACTCTGATCCACATTATTCCTTAAGAGAAATTTTATTCCTGCTCACCCAGATATTATTATTCCCATTAGCTTTAGCTGAACCATTTAGACAAGCCAGAGCTGCAGGATTTGAGCCCTTTTTGGCATGTACAATACTCGTGTAATAACATTACATAATTTTAAAGCACTGCACAGATGTTAGTGAAGCTTCCTGCCACCTTTATGATGTTAATGGGTGTAGTAAGTTTGGAAAGGGTGGGGAAGAAGGACCAGGACTGAAGTTTATTCCCTTAGAAGTGTCTTTCCATAGTCCTTCCTAGGAAGACACCTCCCTGCTTTTGCCATCTCCAGTCCGGGTTATCCACGTCCTCCTCCCTCCACTTCCCACACCTGCTTGCTCTTTCCCCCAGCCCTACCCTTGGGTCTGGCTGGTGGTGGTGTGGGTGAACCAGGTGCCTCCTACTGTGAAATCAAACTATCTCCAATTTGAAGATAACAAAATGTGATAGCCTTGGGTCAAAGGGTGACTCTTGACTAAATTAGTGGTTGCATGTGTTTTGCATATGGAAGGGTGGGGGGAAGAAGAGATTTATACTTATGTTACCAGTAGCAGGGACTGCTGAAACACCTCAAATATGAAAATATTTTTCATTGCTTAGATATTCTGGTTTTTCCATTGTTTACACATTCAAATATATTAATTGGATTGTCACTAATTTTTCGGTTCATTGCACAGAATGATACAGGGTTGCTGGGACATAAAAGACTTTTCATGCACTTCTTTCTGGAGAGATCAATTTTGTTTTAATTTCTAACTTGGAAGCATTTCTGTGGGTATGGATTTGGATAGGCTTCAGCTTCATGAAAACAAATAGTTTGTGAGTAGATTAAACCTGTCTTGCTTTGAAATAATTCTTGCCATACACAGAATGGTGAAACTTTCTTGGGGGGTTCATCAATAGCCCAGGAATCATAATCCATACTTGTGCTTATAGGTGACAGACTCAGTAGGGTAAAATTTTTGCCTTTTTAAAGTTTTTTTTAGTGTGATCTTCATTACTTGCATGGATTCATTTGGTGCTGTTTCCTGGCACCATTCATGTCCGTGCTATGAATAACATAACATTAGTTGTTTTGTCAGCTCTGGGTAAACCCCATGATTTATCACTTTGACCTGGGGTTTTTTTGTGTTTTCTTTTTTAATATGGCTGGGCATTTCTACTCTTTTTCTCTCAGGTTGGTTATTGTGATTATTACCAAGGATGTGGTGACATGGCCAATAAATCAAGTTCCTGGCCAAGGAAAATGGTCAAAGACAGTACATCTGGAGAATCCACACCTCTCCCACTCTGAATTTGCCCAAAGGAAAGAAAAGACATAAAGAAATCATACAATATTCTTACTAATTTTTATTAAACAGAGGAAGCAGCACATAATAAATCAGTTTTGAAGCTAAAACTGGAGCAAAAATGGAAAAAGATACAAAACTGTTCCCATTGTAGAGCTTGTAGAGGGGCTGTATATGCCTGTGTCCTGCCTGACAAGAAGGAAAGGTGTGAGAATCCTGCATCAGCAGGCACTGGATGACTTTCTTCCCTCATTAGAGTTAGCCTCTAAGGATAGGCTTAACCTCAGAAGTGTGAATTTTAATGTCCTGTCCAAAGTTATCATCATTAACAATGATTTATCCATGTGAATAACTGGTTCATTTTTGACTCTTGCTAAGTTCGTGTCTGTGACATTCCCATTGTGGTGAGTGCTGAAGCCTGTTCACACACCAACAGGAAAGGTGTTTGCCTCAGCCAGCTCAGAATTTTGTCAACACTTAACTTTTACTGAATGCCTCCTTGAGTTCATGTTATGGAAGAGATTAGGAACTTCTCTTTGGCCTCTGTTTTGTGAATAAGACATTATTTTATATACTATTCCAGTGCCTTTTATTTTAGTCTTCTGAGATGCTCCCTCACATTGTTAAGTCCCAGCTCTCCTGCAACTGCAATACATGAAGATTTTTTGTTTTAGTTTACATATAGGAGCCGAGTCTATTACTCTGATATTGGTCAACAGTAGATGCTTGGGGGAGAGTTTTAGGAGATGAAAATAGCCTGCAGCTGTTCATGCCCAGGGATTGCCTGCACCCAAGATGGCACCTGTAGATTTTTTCTCCATAAATTTATACTCCACAATGACCCTTGGCACAACCTTGCTTCTTGCTTGTATCTTTATACGGCTTTTAGTTCTTGCATTGGAAGACAATAAACAATCTTTTGTTGCTTCTTTACCTTATTGTCATCGCTAATTATTTCATTAGCCTGTAGCATACCATGCTGCAGTCAGACCTGGAGACCCTGCCTGCCTAATCAACCCTGATATGACAGCTGTATCTTGTCACCAATCACCATTGTTGCCTTTTCCATGCCAAACCTTTTATAGGCCTTCTCAATCTTCTCAGGTGTGGCAGAATCAGAGCTATACAACAAAATTCATTTTGTAAGTGAAGCATTGTCACATTCTCCATATTATTCTTTCATTCTTTCCTACTAAATTTGCCTTTCTTAACTGATGCATTTTCATACAGCTATTTTAACTTCAAAAATCTCTTTCCTGAGTAGTCTTATAGTGCTCATAAGTTTCCACAATATACAAGGGATGTCTGGTTTTCCTGGTTGTATTCCCTGTGGATATCATCTTGACATTTTCTTCATTCAGTTATTACCTTCTGATGCTTATGCAGTTCTTCATAGTTGTCCCTTATTCTTACAATCCTAAATAATATTGTTGCATCACTATTGACCCCCTGCTTTCTACATTTTCTAGGAATTTGTTGATCAGCACTGCTTTCTTCACAAGACTGTGAGTATTTGATGATCATCATCTATTTTTTCCTGCTCTCTGGAAAAACCTTCTCTCTTGGTCTATGGTAGTTTAGTTTCGTGTCTAGGTGAGAGACCTTGTCAAATGTCTTTCAGAAATGCGGACAAAACAATCAGCTGTATCTTCCTTGACTGTATGCTGGCTGGTTTATTTAATTAACTTAAATATATTTGTGAGGTATCAGAGAATTTTCTTCCTTACACACTGTTGAATTATTCAGCTGGTCATAACACTCTTTATATATAACTTATTGCATCCACCACTGAAGCCTTTTACATACTTTTTCAAGCCACTTTATGGAATAAGTTGTGGATGTGCTCTGTATGACTGTTGTCTGGGAGAGTCAGGTTTCTCCTTCAGGAGAAGCGATGAGTTGCCTTCTTCGCTTGGCCAGGGCCTTATTCTGTACTTCAGAGTCTTGCTCAGGTCTTCTTCAGAGTGTCTCCAGGAGAACTGTCTTTGGATTCAACTCGTAAATGTGCTATTACTAAAATTCCTTATTACTGCAGCACTTGGGATGTTACCATATGGAGTAGATATATATGCCCAAAGAGGCACATTAGTTTGAACGCACAAGGCAGTACCAAGCAGATCAGCCTATAGTTGAGCTTAAACCAAAGAGAACTTTGTCTGCTAATTAGATTATTTTTTAATGAAAGGATAAAGGCCTGTTGGTGAAATACTGGATGGTTGTCTTGGAATAATGAGGCAAAATTAACTAGGAGTGAAATTTGGCTACAGCAAGCAAGGTCAAGAAAGCAGTGACATCCTTTAAGCTATTTATGTTGAAAAATTGTCCTGGTTTGGCTTGATAATGTACCTGCTCCGTTTCCCTATGAAATTCTTTTTCGCTGTCTGTGCAGTCCCAACACTGGAACCCAGTAAAATGGCCACGTTTCATATGCCTGCGGGAGGGGTATGAGAGCTAAGGGACGTCTAAAAGAATTACAGCAGGTTAGTGCAAACCCAAGGAATTCCTCAGACAACATTTTGGCACTGGGGAGGATTATGTCATTTACCCAGGGGTCAGATTTAGCTTTAGCAATTCTCATTGTTTCAATTTACTGAAATCTTCAGAGGAGACAATATGGTTATATATTGCCAGATTAATTCTCACACTTTTATGAGAAAACTGATCTAAATGGGTAGAACAAACCTAGGCACTTAACATCTTTCCCTCCTCAAGTCTACAGCTAACTCTTTTGGGTTCATGTTTGCATGCATAATGTTCGACAAAAATATGTGAGCTGTCTCCAGACTTTCTGGGCCATTTAGGATGAATAATCATTGCTATTCTTGGAAAAAAACCTTGTGGCACAGCCAGTGTAGACCTCTAAACGTCCATCAGTGAGTGAGATTGTTTGAGTGCCATCAATGGGATTCTGTGCAGGCAAAGGGAGCTGCCACACTGAGCCCATTGTGGGACCAAGGCCTTTCCCCTCTTGCAAGATCAGATCTATTTGAGGACAAGGCACTTAGTGCAGTCCAGTTTGCAGGAGGTATTGAATAACCTCTCATCATGTTCTCTTAGGCCCCCTTTAAAATACACTTCTGAAGTTTCAGTGTAATGTCTGAAGGGGAGAGGGGAGAAAAAAACCCCATAATCAGTGCCTGAGTTTTATTTTTATCAAGTGTTAGGAGGTGCGGGGTAAGGAATGCTATGAACCTAAATCTGGTCCCTTCATCAGGCTGACCCACAAAAGTGTGAGAGGGAGGTACAAATATTGGCTGTCTCCTCTTTGTTCAGATGAACCCCATGCTCTGAATATGCCTTGGAGGGAAAATAAAAAGGCTCCCTACATTAACATCCATCCCATCATAATCACTAATTGCTGTACTTCTAACGATCACGCAAGAAGAAGCTAGAGTTGTCTGAAGATATGCAAATAAAGAGCATTCACAAATAATAACAATAATTTATTTTAAAAATCAAATCTCTGTCTCTGTGAGTGATGGAGAGACACTGAATCTTTAATTTCCTCTCTGAAAGGCTATAAATCCCTTGAATGAGGGTTTCTTTACACAAAGAAACACAGCACAAAGAAATTACAAGGAAAAAGAAGGGAGTAAAATGCAGGCCAATTATGCTCCAGCTCTGGAGTGTTGCTGCCAAGGCTATTTATTTTCACAGACAGTGGTAATTTTGTATGCACACACTGAGCTTTGCTTGCTGATACCACAGTGAATTTTAATTTTAGAGGAGGCTCTGGTTCTTGTCACCCTTAAATTCACCTCCCCCATTTACTTTATATGAAGACAGTTTCGACTGAAGATCTCCAGGTTATTTTCTTACATCTGCTTCTTGGATTTAAGCGTCACTGTCTAAAGGTTTGCAGGACATCCAACCCAAATTCTTCCGAAACGATCAAGCAGGCCAAATGGAGTTGAAGCATTTCCTCTGGGTGAGACATAGGCAGAACAACCTCTCTAATTTAAGCTGCTAGGTGAAGATGAAGGCTCAGAGCCAGCCCACTGAGGTGACGATAACATGTCATGATGGTTGGACATCTTCTCACCAGCTGACCTTGTACCCCTACTGTTCAGATTACTACAGAAAGAACATGACTAAATTATGCCATATATGACTTCTAAGTGAATCATTCTGTGGAGCATGTCCTGAACCTCACTCTCCCTCACTGGAAAACCAGTCTTTGCACTTGTAGTGCAACAATTTAAAAGGATGCATCTGGCATTGGGTTCTTTAGCTACAGCAGATGTCAATTATAAATTGGCAAGGGATAATGCTGACAATCCAAGAGTGAAGGTACAATATATGAAGTTTCAGTCTCTCTTGGAAGGCATTCTGACACATGCAGGATTGTTCATAATTCTTTTCTCCTTTGTCATAAGGCATTCTTTCTTGTTTCGATGGTGTCCAGTCTTCTGTGATTTAATGATCTTCATGAAATAAGAACGGCAAAAGCAGAGCCATGTATTTATTTAACTTAGTTTCTGTTTGAGCTTGATTGCTGAAGTGAAAAATTAAAACACTTAAATGTGGAGGGAGGACAGCAAAACACCTGTTAAAGCACAACTTTGTAAATAAGGTCAATCTGCATAAATCACTGCATTGGATTTTATGTTAATGAAAGCTTTTGTGCCCTCAGTATACTAATTGACGTGTGGAATGTCTCATTCTCCAGCCTCCTTTGCAGGGGGAACTGCAGGTGCTGAGTATTTTTGAAAAGCAGGCCAGCATGGTGCTCCCAGAATCAGAAGCCTCTTTGAAAATCCTGTTTCTATTTACTAAACAAAGCTCTTATTTTAACCGTGGTCTCTCAATAAATTTATCCTTGGGCTTTCCTTAAAAACTGAAATGTCAGTTGAACATTGGAGAAGTTATTTTATCCTCTTCACAGGAGCCACACCAAAGCCTGAGCCATCAACTTAAGATTTTGAATTCAGCTTTCTTCAAGCGTGATAGTGTTTCAGTTTGAGAAATCTGATTTCACAATGTGTGAATTTCACAAACAGAATTCACCAGGACCTAGGTTATTCTAAAACTGAGATGTTATTTGGGATTGCTCTTTGAAATGTAGAAAACTTCATGAGTTCTATGGCAGCAGTCATAAGCAGGAACTGTGAGGTGGTTTGGATGCACTGTAGGGGGGTTGTGTTATCGTTCGCTGTTATTTGAGGTTGAATCCCATTGTTACTCTTCAAAGAAATAGTAAATGATTGCTACAATTAGAATTTGGTTTATACGCTTGCAAAAAGCTCAGCAGAACACTTCATATCCACTTATCCTGTATACATTTGATATATGCAAAATCATCTCTTCGGATACACAGCACTGTTATGGCACCGAATTGTTACAATGGTCTAGGTTGTTTTATAACTGCACCAGTGGGATAACAGGCATCTTGTTTTAAGATTTCTTGGGCGCTACTTACAATGGAATTGCAGCAAATCTCTTAATCCTGAACCACAGGTGATATCTGGTGAACATCTGGTCAAAGTTTGGTCTGATCAGAATTATTAGAGCATATTCAAGAGTTTCTTTAAAGGTGAAAGGTGTTTTTTCTGTTTCTTATTTTTATAACTTACTCCTCAGTTTTCATTAGTAGTAGAATTTTTCCAGGGGACAGAGAGAGAGATAGAGGCTAGTTGTTTAAGAAAAATGTGACTGAGAGTCTCAACAAGAGATAGGGCAAATGAATGTACTAAGCACTCCCCAGCATCCAAATTCCAACCTGGTCCTGAATTTTTGCTGAAGTACTTATTACTCTAAAGGCTGCAATTATTTCTAGCAAGTGGATGGTGGTTGTACTGGGGTCTGTACTGGGGCTTTTGTGTAGCTGGCACAGCAGATGGCTCAGGAATATACATGCTTTGGGGCCTCTCACACTCCAGCTCCCCCTTTCAAAATCCAGACCCTCCTATAATATCCATAATCCTTCATGCCAACTGTTTCACATTAAAAAGAGATATATTTTTGGTTTGCTAAACAAAAGTTCCTAAGGGCAGACCTGCTAATGATTAGCTGATGTAACAATGCCCAATAAAAGCAACTCGTAGTGGTGAAGTTATTTTACCGCACCCAATAACCAATGGAGTAAATTAATTGTTTGCTGATTTGTAGAATTCTATTGTGACGAGTTTTAAGAAGACTAAATGATGTAACTCTTGCATTCACCTCATGAACACTTCAATAAGTCACTTGGATTTTTACTAGCAATAAGCCAACCTCCACCATCTTTCATCTGAATATTTGAAAGTGCTTTATAAACAAGTTCCTGAACACCATGATTGCAGTAGTCTTTCTATGCCGTCACCTTAGTGTACCATTTATTTCTTCTCAGATCATTCAAATTAAAAGAATGACACTGGAAGGGAGGCATTACCAACATGGATTACTATCACAATGGCCAGAAAGCCCTCTGGCTTTCTCTTTTTTTTTTTTTTTAACTTCTTTTAAATGAAGTTTGCAAAGGAGAACATGCTTTTACAAAGGTCTGCCTGAAAACAATGTTTCATTTGATGTTGCTCTGGTGGGATTCCTGTAAATATTTGGACAATAATCAATAGTTTTAAAATAGTGGGTTTTGTCAAAGATCTGTTGGCCTTTAGATTTCAGGGTCAATTTTTAGCCAGTTTTACCTGAAACAGAAGAATTACTCAACGTTTTACTAACCTTTATCCTAAAAAATATAATAGAGCAGCTTCTTTTTTTTTTCCCCAGCAATTGCAAGCAGTTCTATCATAACAAAAATAACAGCCACAAACTAATTTCTTTCTTAAGTTCAAGCAGGATGTAACTTAACTTGCATTTAAAGAATAATGTTGGCACTCTTGCTTCTACTATCACTATCTCTTTGGAGACCAATATTCGATTGCAAAGAGTCAGCTCTTGCTGCCATACAACTTTTTAATGAAAGATCTAAGTTCCAAGGGTGAAATGCATACCAAATTTTATTGAACCTGGAAAGAAAGGTTTGTCTCATTGAGAGTGCCCAGAATCAGTTTCACTTGGGCAAAATAATTACCTGCAGTTGTCACAGGTGAAAAGTGTTCGCCAAGGAAGCACATATGCCAGTCTACTAATTTGCTGAGAGACTAGGTAGAATACTTTGAACTGGATCTCTCTGCCTATTGGAGAAAAAAAACTGAGTATGTCCCTTGACTGATTCTCAAAACCGTATAATTAATGACTCCAGAGAGAGTGAGAAAGTTAGAAAATTGTTTGAAAGGGTATTCTAAGTTCTGAAATGACATATTTTAACATCAAGTAATCAGCAGATGAGATTCCCCAGCCCATTTAAATATTCAATACTTCATGCATGATGATATCAATCATTCTTTCAAAGCACAAGTTCTTGAAAAATCTCTTATGTTTCTTCTTACCACCAATTTTTACAGTAAGTATGCAGCGCAATTTACTGCCTAGTTCTGCGTATGGAATTTCGATTGCCACTAGTGAGAAGTGTGCGTGCTCCTGGTCGTGGGTACAGTTTGGCCTTTGGGCAGTTCTCCTCCAAATGAGACCATGGGGAATGATAGCACACTGGGCTGGGGCTCTAATTTTCATGGTTTTGTACAATTGAGTACTCTTATTTGCAGCCTTCCAAAAGCAGTAAAGTTCTGGTCAAAATGTAATTCCTGGGCCAGAAATAAAGAAGCTAAGGGAAACCTTTGAAGTGCTACCTCAACAGACATTGTTCAAAGTTATTTTTATTTTCTTTCCAAGGCCATATGTTTAAATCTTGAGTTTATCCAGCATAACTATACCAGAAATGATATTTTGCTATAGTCCATGCACAGACAGTCTTATCCTATACAATTCCAATTTCAACTCAGTTCACTTTGGGTAACTGCTACTAGGGACGCTTATTCTGGCAAACCCGTTTCAAAAGATGTTCAACTGTAAAACAGTCCAGATTTTTTTCCTCAGATCACAGTGAAGGTGAATGACTGTTGTCAGTTGAATCGTACTGGTTCTTGTTGGTAACTTAGATGAAGGCAATGCTCCTGTATTTATCTTTATGTCTTTGAGCACACTTTACTTCCCTGCCTTTGCTCTGGATTTCACACCTTCCTAGTGGATCTTGATCTTGTCAGTACAACAGAAGGAGAAGTCTAACAAACACTATAGCATCTCTTTCTCATGTGCATCTATTGTAGAGTCACTACATCATGAACATACTCTGTCCAGTTTACATGCTCTCTACTTCTTATTAGAGATGCTATTCCATCTCCTAGTTTATATCAACTTGTATTCTCTCCAACCATCATCACCTTAACACACACCCTGCCAGCAGCTTTTGTTCCTCGGTCTTTCCATATCTCCTCTTTCTTTCATACACTCTTTTGTACATTCATCTTCTCAGAGTGCATGATAATGTCATCAAATACATCCCAGCTCAATTTCAGCCAGTGCCTTGGTCATTCTGCTGTTCATCCACACTTTCAAAGCTTTATGCTCTTACAGCCTTTAAATAAGCACCTGCTGTTCTGTTAGTCCTCAGTGTCGTGTACCATGCATTACATGGGGAAAAAACCATCAGAGTAGGTGAATATTATCTGATGTTGTCTGAGACTACCTGCATGTCATCCTTGGATTTCTGATTGATTACTGAGAATAACATTGCTGTAATTGTTACTTTTTAGTATTATGGTATTACAGAAGACAACCCAGTCTTATCCAGAACTTACTTTATGGTGAGGAGCAGAGTAGGATACAATCAGTAAGGTAGGAAAGCATGCTCTCTTGTGTTTCCCATCAAATGCAGAACCAGAAGAATTTCACACCTATGTAGGAATCTAAGACAACAGTGTGTAGCAATTCCAATGCTTCTCAATGACATAATTAAAGACATAACACAAACATGAAAATCACATGTCTGCAAGACAAATTGAAAACTTTCTCTCCTCCTAGCCCTTTGAAATTAAATGTGGAGTGAAACATGAGCATTCTCAACAATCGCTGTTTTGTAACATTGAAAATATTTTAAGTGATTTATTATCGCACTAGGTATTTTCTTTGCCACACATGGCTTTGAAACGCTCCTTTAAATAGAAACATACCCTCTCTTACTTGAATGGTGTAATACTGTAAGCACTAGGGTGCAGCAGTGCTGGGTGGCCTTTTTTTCTTTTTCTTGCTAAACACATGAATGATCCATATGGGATGGTCCCATTCTCCCACTCCTCTGCTGCCCCTCTTTCCTTTCAGTTAATTCAGTAAAGCCTCATGAGTGTTGGAAGGTGGTAGATGAAGTCATGTAAATCAACACACCTTAAATCATTGGGCAATAAAGGAACTCTGTTGATCTGCCCAGACATTTCTACCCAGAAATGAAAGCTTATGTGAGGCGTGTCAAATGCTTCTGCTTATAACAGAAGTGTCAATTCCCCTTTTTGGACCAAATGCTACTCTTAGATGCATATGTGAGGCCCAGCTGGGGGAAATGGATGCAAAATGGAGCATCTGTTATCAGAATTTGACCCAGAGATATCAGGGAAGTTCCTATTCTGACTGACTGACTGCAACTGTGATACTGAGGTTGTTACATCAAAAGCAGCGATGTTCTCCCAACCCTGGTAATTTTGCTACAGAGATATCCCCTATGGTACAGTCAGAGACCTCTCCTGTATTTACCCCTGTTCCCATCTCGAGCAACCTGAGTCAACACATCCGATGCACAACAATTTCTCCCCCAGAAAGATCTGTCTGTATGTCTCTGACTGTGATTTAAAAGGGGACAAGCAACACATTTTCTTGCTGAAATCTATTAGAAGCTGGGAGAGATGTGAAGAACCAGATTCTCTGCTGCACTGAGACATTTTGTACTGTTAGAACAATGGGACCAGAGTGAGATGGATCTTCCCAGCGTGCAATTTATTCTGTTGTTGGGAAATCTTTAGCCCCAGTGGCTTCTGCAGCTGGTGGCAGGCAGAATGCTGGAGTCAGGAGATGACAAGAATAGTAATGCTGTTCTCTGCCTCTGCGAGCTCTTGATAAACAGCTGGTTTAGCTTAGAGGAGTCCCAAGGCTTTTGTTTGAACTCTTCATGATCTAGGTTAGATGAAATTAGAACTGGGAAGCAGCAGCCAGCTCTATTGTCATTTTTCTACCTTATAGCTGCAACTGGCAGCTATAGAGTATTTCTAAAAATGCTAAGGGACTTGCTTCTTATCTCCATCAGAGGCACAGGAGGTTGTACTGTGCCTGCTGCTGTCTCTGCAGGCAGCTTCCAACAAAGAGATGCTTCTTCCCTCTCTGATGTAAAAAATGAACTCAACTGCATGTCTTTTCAGAGTCCTTATCTGCATGTAGGGAGGCAGAGTGAGTGTCTCTACGTCCACCAGACTACTGCTCAGTCCATGCTGCCTGGGAGTGGTGGAAGCATTGCTTTGTGCCTCATGTGTGAATGGGGAGGACTGTGCTCTCTTCCCCCTCAACGATGGGGCAAGTGTTCTCTCTCTTCTTTATCCAGTTTTTTCCTTTCATGAAACTGGAGCTATGTGACCGCTGCCCATCTGACTCTTTGAAATGGTCCAGTGGTTTCAAAAGGTATTAATAGGGAGATAAAGGTGTACACTCGCTCACCTGCATTCAGCACATACACATTGTTTCCTTAGGAAACTAGATCTAACACAAACCCAAGAAATGTAGCTACTCTTGGTCATGTTCTTAATGGATTTACATTAGTGTGACACCAGTTAATGCCACTCGTTCATAGAGATATGTCAGCCTCAAAGGTTTACTGCTTTTTGGCACCCTCTGTAACCAATTATACCAGGGGAAGGAGTGTTCAAATTGCTATCAGTTGAATATAGTAGCATTTTAAAATCACTTTGTGGGGTATGTATCACTTCAGAAGATTCTGAGTAACCATGAATCAAGCCTTGAACCTCTTACCACATGTTAGGAGACCATCTAAATCTTCCCATCCTTTCAGTGAAGAACAATAGCTTTCGCTCGAAGAGGCACTATTAATGGCAAAATGGCTTTAAAAAAAAAAAAAAAAGAGAGGAAAAGGAGTAATAATAAAAAACCCCTCAATCACTTGACTTACAGATGCAACTAATTGATTTGAGGGTTGGTGGGGAGAGTGCCATGGCAGCCAGTTTGATGTAGTAATTAATGCAATCATCCTTCTTTGTTATTACTTTAGTAAGGTAAACACCCTGTTAAAATAAACTGAAACAGTTGTCTCTGGCCAAGAGCTCGCAGTTGTGGTGAGCAGTGTAATAACCCCATCATGTAAAACTTGGACAGGAAAGAATGAATTACATTAATCCCCAAAGGTTCTTACTGCAGACTTTTGAAGTTTTAACTTTAGAGTGGAAAACGAGATCTGAAACTTGAGGGCTTTGTGGCTCCTGAGAGAAAGCAGTGTGTGTCTGCTTGAGCACCCTGAATCCTGTTAATACAGGCCAGAGATAAGCCCAGTTTCTGCAAACACTCATGCTTGAGCTTATCTGCACTACTACAAATAGTCCCACAGCACTAAAAGCCAGGCACAGCATAAAATCACCAGGTAGCTTTTGCATCATATTGGAGTCTCAGTATGAAGATGGAGGATTTCAACTCTAGTTTTTACCTGATGACTGTCTTAGAAGCAGTTTCCAGAAAAAAACAGTTTCAGTAGTATGATTCAAAGGGCTGATTTATTTGTTTGAGTTGTTCACATCAACTGCTCATTCTAGTCAACAACATTGAGAGCAATAGCTGTGCTGTGTTATTAAGGATCCCTGCAATAAAAGGGAGTGGCTGAAATACACAGGAAAAATGGAGAAAATCAATTTACTGGTAAATAATAACATTTTTTTTCTCTTCTATTTGCTTACAATGTTTTAATTGCAACATGTACTCAACTCAGCATATTATTCAGATATTTCAGTTTTCTCTTATATCCTAAACATCTTGTTCTACCTATAGTGCATGAGCACTTCTTTGGACTGAAATTTTTGCACATAGCCTGAAACCTTACAAAAATTTTTATGCAAAACCTATCTGGCTCTTTTGAGAAGTCCCATGGGACCAAAAGACTTGGATTTCTTCTCATTTTCTGCTCTTCCCATTGACACCTTAAGTGTCAATAACCTGAATGACAATTTGCCAGATTCCCGTCTTGTGGGATGCCCAAAGATGGATTATATCACTGGAAATGCAGGAGTAACTTTTATGATGAATAATGTACAATGAATGCAAGATGGTGAGCACAGTGTGTTGTACTGGGGTAGATTTACAGTGTGAATAGGTAATAAAGGGTTATGGCCTCCTTATTCATGTCAGCCGAGATAATGTGCTTTGGGTGTCACAGGCAAAGTAGTCACGATTTGTGGAATTTTTACTTTATTATTTCTTCCCAGATAACATAAATTTCTGATCATCAGTCAGGGCATGGAGAAAAGCAAAGAGTCAACAATTAAACACTGAAATAAACAGCTTTCCCTCCCCTTCCCAGTCCTCAGCTTGGGTCAAACACCAGTCCTAGCCCTGCCTCACTGCAGTTGCTCTGATTTCTCAGGCACGTTACACTTGGTCTCTCTCAGTCTCCTCAGTGAGCAACAGGTGTCCGTCTGCCATGCTAGGTGTATGGGTTTCTAGTGGCTTCTGCATGCTTTTCTGTTGTTCTCTCTCTGCTGGTCTTGCCTCACCTGGGTCACCCTTGGCTTTAGTCCCTGAGGGGTGATCCTGTCCCAGTAGAGATCACGATAGTCCCTTAGAGCTGTCCCTCCAATGACAGAGATAGCTTCCTGCCAAGAGCCCTTGTCCCTCCAGCTGCCTCCTCCACAGCATCTCCAGTCCCACGTCTCCAAGAGCACCACTTGTCCCCACAGGCTGCTATTGGTTTTCTTAAATGTGTCTGAGTCGGGGCATCATGTACTCCTCAGCTCTAGGCAGAAGTTCTGGCACGTAATCTGTGTTTTCGTGTGTTTCAGATGGCTGCACTTGGCACTTGAGTCTTCCTGGACTCCTTTCACACTGGTCATCCTCTGGTACCAAACCCCTGCTACTTATGCCCAATACACAGGGTCTTTCTGCGGGCTGTGCTGTCCCCTCTATGGAGACCTCCAGGCTGCTTGTTTCTTTCTGGATTGGCATTCTAACAGGAAAAGCTTCAGAAAGCTGAAGCTGTCCTGGCTGTACAGAAGAAAAAGATGTGTTGTTCACAGCACATGGCTGTTTATGTTTTTTATAAGCTCTGGAACTTTACTCCAACAGATCGTTTCCTTGTCAATTTCTCATTTCTACAATGGTTGAAGTTGATAACAGAAATAGCACAGTCCACAGAGAAAGTATCTGAGATGAGAGTAAGAAAGGTACTTAAGATGACAAGTTTTTTAATTCCCTTGTTCCCATCCTTAGGCTGGAATTCTTCATTCACATTCCTATGGCTGCATCTTCATAGTTTCTTCCTGAAAAATCGAAGTAGGTGGCAATGTCGGGTGTGTAGTAAGGGGCATGAGAGGGCAGTGAAAATTGTCAGCTCTGAGACGGGAAAGGGAAGAAAGCAGCAGTGCAATCCTCTTCCCTTGGTTTGCATAGCATTTCAGGAGGAGCGAGATGCCAGCCTCAACCCAGGGTGCTTTTCAGTCCCCTGCCTCAGGTGAAAGAGAGAGAAAGAACAGCTCTTACATGAACCAGGGTAGCATTTCCACACTGGTGATTACCTGCCAGCAAACTGATGAATCATAGATACATAGAATAGTTAGAGTTGGAAGGGACTTTAAAGATCATGCAGTTCCAACCCCCCTGGCATGGGCAGAGACACCTCCCACCAGACCAGGCTGCTCAAGGCCCCATCCAACCTGGCCTTGAACACCTCCAGGGATGGGGCAGCCACAGCTTCCGTGTGCCAGTGTCTCACCACTTTCACAGTGAAGAAATTCTTCCTTATGCCCAGTCTAAGTCTGCACTTCTTTGGTTTATATCCATTCCCCCTCGTCCTATTACTGGAAGCCTTTATGAACAGCCCCTCCCCAGATTTCTTACAGCCCCTTTCAGGTACTGGAAGGTCGCTATAAGATGTCCTTGGAGCTTTCTCTTCTCCAGGCTGAACAACCCCAACTCTCTCAGCCTGTCCTCGTATGGGAGGTGCTTCAGCCCTCTGAGCATCTTTGTAGCCTCCTCTGGACCCATTCCAACAGCTCCTTCTCCTTCTTATGTTGAGGATTCCAGAACTGGAGACCATACTCCAGATGAGGTCTCAAAAGAGAGGAGCAGAGGGGCAGAATTACCCCACCTCGACCTTCTGGCCACGCTGCTTTTGATGCAGCCTAGGACACGTTTGGCCTTGCAGGCTGTGAGCACACACTGCCGGCTCATGTCGAGCTTCTCACCAACCAGCACCCTGAGTCCTTCTCTGCAGGGCAGCTCCCAGTCATGCCATCCCCCATCCTGTACTGAAATCGGGATTTGTCCTGTCTCAGGTGAATGAAGAACGTCTCTCTGCAGAAGAGTCACTGCACTGCGCTGCCGCTCCCCGGGGCAGGAAGCGATTCCAGCCCTTTCGGTGGCAATTGTGACTTTGCTGGCGTTTGATGAGTGAACCCGCAGTCAGATCAGCTCGAGGGGAGGGGGCAGTTTGCCCTGTGTCGGTGCAGGGAGGGAAGGCGGCGGCTCGGCTTTCCACAGAGACCCGCGCGGAGCCCGCGGCCCAGCGGCGCCTGAGCTTCCCGGCCGGGACACAAGGGGGCGCGGCCGCACCGGGAACGCACCGCGCCGAGAGCAGCGCCGCCCGGCCGAGCCGAGCAAGCGTCCTTTCGAGACTTGCCGAGCCGGGTTGAGCCGTGATAGAATCATAGAATCACCAGGGTGGAAGAGACCCACCGCATCATCGAGTCCAGCCATTCCCACCAATCTCTAACCCATGTCCCTCAGCACCTCATCCACCCGCACCTTAAACACCTCCAGGGAAGGTGACTCAACCCCCTCCCTGGGCAGCCTCTGACACTGCCCAATGACCCTTTTAATGAACAATTGTTTCCTTATATCGAGCCTGAACCTCCTCTGGCAGAGCTTGAGGCCATTCCCTCTCGTCCTGTCCCCTGTCCCTTGGGAGAAGAGCCCAGCTCCCTCCTCTCCACAACCTCCTTTCAGGTAGTTGTAGAGAGCAATGAGGTCTCCCCTCAACCTCCTCTTCTGCAGGCTAAACACCCTCAGCTCTCTCAGTCACTCCTCATAAGCCTTGTTCTCCAGCCCCTTCACCAGCTTTAAGCCGATAAGCCAAGCTGAGCCAAGCAAGTGCTCTTCCGAGACCTGCCAAGCCGTGCCTTGTCAAGCTGAGCCTTTCTGCCTTGAGCTGAGCCGAGCCGAGCCAAACTGAGTCTCACTAGGCCAAGCCTGCCTTGTCAAGCCAAACCGAGCCATGCCAGGGGAGGTTCAGGCTCGACATAAGGAAAAAATTCTTCACAGAAAGGGTCGTTAGGCACTGGAATGGGCTGCCCATGGAGGTGGGTGACTCACCTTCCCTGGAGGGGTTTAAGGCACGGGTGGATGAGGTGTGGAGGGGCATGGGTTAGAGATTGGCAGGAATGGTTGGACTCAGTGATCCGGTGGGTCTCTTCCACCCTGATGATTCTATTCTATTATATGATTATGAGACCTCTCCAGGTTTTTCTTCAACCACCTGCCTGTTTGGCCTTGATGAGAGAGGGGCTTGTGCCCACAGCGGGTGGGGATGGCAGCAGGTGAGGAGCAAGTGAGTGGGACCTTGTAATGCTTGTGGTCACTGTCGGCCAGGTTTGGCAGCAGCTGGCAAAGCCCTTTGCAATATCCATGGAGAAGTTGGAAGAAGTGTGGAAGGCAGAGCTTTCCCCTTTCCCTTCCACTTCCTCATATAAACAAGAAGTTGGCTTGTTTTGCATTGCTGTAGTTGATGGGGAGTGTTAGGGCTCTGGTAACTATTAATGTAATGATGTTATTTGCATCTTTACACAAGCACAGCAGATTTGCCCCATACGAGGACATCATTGGGAGAGTGATGGTTGTTCAGCCTAGAGAAAAGGCTCCAGGGAGAATTTATAGCAGCCTTCCAGAACTTGAAGGAGGCCTAAAGGAAGCTGGGAAGGGGCTCTTTATCAGGGAGGGCAGTGATAGGATGACGGGTAATTGTTTTAAGCTGAAAGAGGGAAGATTAGATTAGATATTAAAAAGAATTTTTTACTGTGAGAGTGGTGAGGCATCGGAACAGGTTGCCCAGTGAGGCTGTGGCTGCCCCATCACTGGAGGGGTTCAGGATCAGGTGGGATGAGTCTCTGAGCAACCTGATCTAGTGGAAGGTGTATCTGCCCATGGCAGGGGGGGTTGGGACTGGATAATCTTTAAGGTCCTTTCCAACCCAAACAATTCTTTGATTCCATGATTCTATGATTTGGCCAATTGTGGGAGGAGTTGTTGCTTTTTTTCACCCCAGAAAGCCCCAGCAGAAACTAAAATGCAGAAATCAAGTTGCTATGGTGCGAGCGATGGCGTCAGTTTTCTCAGACACTGGTGTGACTGCACAGGGCACACTTGCTGTGTGACCAAGACAAACATAGAGGCATTTTGTCCCCTCAGAATCTCCTGCACTTTTTCTGCTTGCAGGCCGCAGGTCTGAATATCTTTATGTGCACGCAGAGATAAAGCACTGCATACTTCAGCAGGATGGTCCATCTGCATGTGTGTGCACATGCATTTGCAGGACGAGGCTCTTGCACATTTCCCTCCCATTATTGCAGGTGAAGCTGAGGCAGAAGGTGGCCCTTTTAAAAGAAGGAGATTTTATAGTGGAGTGAATGGGAATCAGAGAGCAAACATACCTCTGAGGAATGAATGTGGAGAGGACCCAGTGCCAACTATAATAATCAGTGTGACTAATAGGGAACACCGAGAACTGTTCCATGATATCATGAGACATTACATCGTGCTTGAGAAAACAGTCTTTGAAGACATGTGAAGGATTCGCAAGTGCTTTTCAGGGAATCCTCCTTTATTTCTTCAAGGGTTTCAGCCCATGTTCATCATGTTAAGCATAATTTAACTTTCTTGGTGGTTGCATTGAACTTACTCATATGGGTTTTACTTATTCATCATTTAAATTTGGGGTGTATGGACTTATTTTAAAAGTTCCTCATTTATAGTTCCATGGAGGAATTAGAAACTGGGACCTTATGATAATTTCGCCATGTATTTCTAGACCTCGCCCAGCGTGCTCTGGTTTTACGAAACGGCAGATATTAACAGAACTCTGTTTGCATTTAGTCTCATAGAACATACAGAGTAATATTTCTGTATAAAGTACTGTGATATCGACTGTCATATTTAATTTTAATATCACAAGTTGTCAGTCAGGAAGGAGTTTGTTGCCTTCATTACAACTAATATAAGTAGAGCAAAACAAAGAACTTTTTAGAAAATGAATATGCTCTGGGGAAATTCAATAAATCTTTGTTAGAAGAAGAAAGGTCTTATATATAAATACATAAAAGCTTGGTATGTATTGTGCAAAGTTGCTTACTGCTAAAGGAGTAATGCATTGTAAATCAATGGTGGGTCCCCTAGCACATTATGGCATATTTTATTGGGTTTTTACCTTAAGGTAAGGTCTTTTATTAAGAGTATATAAGAGCACACTCTGCTGAATACCTTGTTTTTCACAGTGCTCTATACATAATGGCTTTTTTCTATATGCTTCATTAAACATTCCTGTAATTAATGCATTTAATGGGAATCCAGCAGTAACAAATATAAAATTTATTGTGGTTTAAAAAACCCCCTCACTTCAGTTACTAGATTTTCCACTAACAAATAGCAATGACCAAATTTCTCAAAATATTTCTGCACTCACCCCAGAAATCTCCTGCTAAAACAGGTGATGTTTTCAACTGTGTAATGGGAAAGAAATTCCACATAAATAATCCTTGTGAAGGAGTTAGTATAAACATAGAGGGACGGAGCACCAAAAAGTGTCTAAAATAATCCCCCCCCAACCCTGTTTCAAGCTTGATAAGAAGATGTCTGTATTAGCACTACAGTTTGCAGGGTGAGTTATTAGGTGCTGAAAGACACCATCTAGGGAGCCTGACCCATCAGAATTTGAATGTAAAAAGCAAGTGACAACTGAATACATGAAAAGCCTTAGAACCTGGTCCCAAAGCCCTCTTTCCCTGCCTGAAAAGCCCATTTATCTTCGGATGAATAAGAGTTACAGAATTGGAACCTAAGGAAAAAATTGGTGTTATCCGTGGCCAAGGGAATGTCTCCCTCCCACCTATTTGATTATAACCATGTGCATGTTTGGCTAATGAGACTGCAGGGCTTTCCCCTTTCCTCTGTGGAGGATTGTGGCATTTTATTTAAATGCCGATATGGTTCCCCATTCCTGTTCCTCACGAGCTTTTGGTCTGGGCAAATAAATAAAGAGCTGTCAGAACCAGAGAATCATTTTACAGCATATAAAAATCTTCCCATCTAATCCAAGAGGAAATCATAATGTGAAGAACATTGGTGGTTTAATGGCCTCCTAATGAGGATGAGCTTGGCCAGAGCTTTGAAGAAGACAAATGGAAAGCAAAACAGCTCATTTCTCCTCGAGGGCAAGGATTAGGATTTCTTGAGAGGTCTGCATTGATATGCCTTCAGCAGGTAAAACTTTGACTGCCTGAAGTCTGGTGGGGCCCTGGTGTATTGACTGTTGGCAGGAGGAGAGGAGAGGGGCAGGAAAGCGGTGGGCGTGCTTACGTTTTCTGGTTTCTCTGTCAGTCTATTCCTCTCTGTGTGCTGCCGGGAAAAAAATGAAAACAATTATATTTACCTAAATCCCTGGGTAATTAAAGCACTAAATTAAAGCCTGAGAAGAACTTGAAACTCTTTGATGAAAAAGCCCATACATGGATAGCATGCTCATAACTTTACATGTCGGGGGTTCTCCCTAAGGTACTGGGGATACACAGCAAATACTCTGTACAGCCACAGATAGGTGATCACATCTAATTTAAAAGCCCTCATTACTCCCTCCTGACAGGCTTGGATGTTTGCCTGCCTAGTTCCAAGGCCAGCGTCGATCCATTTAAAATTAATATTTTTCATTCCTCTTTCCACCGCATGCATGTAAAAGCTGTCCTTGGCTCCCGTTCCTAGCTCCTGGCTCCGATTAGCCCAACAGCGGCTGCTGGAGCTCTGCTTTGCAGCACCGATGGGATCCTACTGCTATCATACTACATTAGGAGCAGAGCTTTCCTGGAAAAGGGACTGCCTTGTACTTGACATCTTCCTTGGCTTTGGCACGATGAGGAGGCTTAATTTCCAGTTGGGAAAAATGAGACCTTTTTCTTGTCCTACCGAGAAATGACTTGTTGAGTGCCAGGGTCTCAGTGTCATACTTCCTCCTGCAGCAATGCCCCTTGGAATGGCTCAGCCACGTGTGCTCATTGTGCTCACCTGGGGCTTGAAAATGAAGAAGTGGTTTTGTGAGAGGAGTAAGGACTTTTGTGAGGGTAAAAAATGACTTTGTACAATTATCCTTGAGTGACATGAAGCATAACATAGCAGAGGAAATTGCTTTTGTGAAGATACACCTGACGCTTACCCTAAGCAATTAAAAATGTGGGTTCTGCTCTGGAAAGCAACCATGAAAACAAGAAAAACAATACATTGCTTTAATCAGCAGCTTGGCTTTCCCTCTACCTGCAGGGTGAGTTTTGCTGACTCTTTGAAGGCAGAGAACAGATCCTATTTTAAAGCTACTTTTGGCTTTGTGGGCTTTGGAGAGGAAAGACAAATGTGGGTGAACCCTTGCTGGTGATTTAGGACCAGAAGTACAGCCAGATGGATAAACCTCACAGGGACAACTACACAGCACCACTGCCCCTGATGGCATGGGTTGTGGAGACCATGTCACCTGAGTCTCTGTCTTGCGCCTTGGTCACAAGCTGTGGGTATGGCTTCACCATGCAGCAGCTCATTGGCCATCCTGACCCTTACTGCCTTCCTGAGGCTTTACACATGGCAAGTTGCTTGGTTAGCCACATCAGTTTGCAAAGCTGGGAACTCAATAAATACCTTCTGCTGTATTTTCCCTTGTTTTTAGTCAGTCAGATTTACTTGAAGTACATACAGAACCTTGGTTTGGCTCAGCCCTTGCAGTGTGGGGGCAGGAGTCACCTGCAGAGCCAGACCAAAGTGGGTTGGTGCAGTGAGACCCCTCTAAATCTTGCTCCCAGTGTGGCCAGGACACTGCCACATTGTATTGTAGTGGAAATGTAGGGATGTGGGTAACTCTGCATGCCCTCTACCCCCTCCACAGAGTACTAGCAAAAAGAGGTAGCAGGAACACAGTTGTGGAGGATATGTGATCACAGCTATTTTAGGGGTTGGGCTTAGGAGGACTGAAGGAATTAGGGGCAAAGGGGGGTGCCAGTCAGTGGAGCTTGCACGTACTCTAGCTGAATGATAAAAATTTTGCCTCCAAAGACAAGCCACCATCGCATCATGACAAAAGCAAAGCTACTGTCCTCTCATCCTTCCCATTCAGCTTGCAAAAACTGCTTGGCTTTAACTTTAATTCTGACAGTTTTACTTTTAGAGCAAAGTGCAGGGAATGGCTACAGAAAAACTCCAACAACAAAATACCCAAGCCAAACCAACAGTCAGTGTTGTGATACCAAACACAACCCTGTATAATGTCGTTCGCATTTGTGTTGTTCGTGGTTTTGTCCCTCTGTGGACTTGTCCTTTTTCTTGTCCGCAGCTACATGTTGTCTTTGTGGCACAGCTTCTTGAAGCTAAGAAAAACTTTTACTAAGCTGGAATTGGCTTTGCTGCCTCATAACACAGAATGAAAATTATTAGTGAGACAAAAAAGGAAGTGTGAGGAGGATATAGAGTCCTTCCATACAAAGCCTCCTGTCTTCCTCTGTGATCCATTATAATCCAGAGGGCCCCAGATTTAAACTAATCTGTTTCTGCCTTTATTTATTTTTCCTTGAGTCAATTTCCTACATGAACTGGCCAGTTATGTCAAGTATTTTTCTTTCTTTTAACTTGACTTGCTGTCAGCTGAATGCAAAGCCCTGTGAAAACACCTGCTGACCTGCTGTATACACACATCTGTACAATCTGCATCTATCTATCTATCTATCTATCATCTCTCTCTCTCTATCTATATCTATATCTAAATAGATACCTATATAATTTGCTTTTAGAGTGGGGCATAAAGGTTGCAAATTTCTCAAGCATCTGCAAAATAAAACTTAAAGCTCCTCTCTTTTGGGAAGAGCAGCTTCTAGTTCAGGCCGCTCTGGCTTGCTCTGCTGGCAAGTCCTAGGGGAATGGGCTGGTCAGGTTCACTAATGGCTGAGCTTTTGTGGTATTTGCTTACCTAACACAACCAGAACACGTGTCTTAAATATTTTATCAGCTTTGCAGGGTCATTCTCATACCATGGCATTGTGTTACACTGGCAAATAGAGCAGGTTGGAGGAAAAATGGTGCTCAGGAGCACTGTAGAATATGGGTTTTAAGAGAATGGCAAGCTCTAATGCCCTGCTTAGACATGCCAAAACAAATGGTCCTGTTGCAGCAGGGCAGATGGGAGACAAAAAGAAGTTAAGGCAGTTGTAATAACAAAGCAAAACAAACAACTGAGCAAATAACCCCAGTTGCTAACTCTGATCTGCAGGGTGGTGGCAGTCCTGGTTTAACTTTGATCCCTCCTTCCCTACTCTTATTTGCTTCATTTTTATTTATTTACTTTTTTAAACTCTCTTGATACTAGCGTTCAGGAACCTTTGTGTTTAGTGTTGTGTTTATTCCTTGTGGGCCAAGATCTTGAATGGCTGTGAGTAAAATCCTCCTGTAAAGAAAGTGGGTGCAAAAGGATAATTCTGGGGTTAGTCCCAGAGCTGGAGTTTCCTGTAGTGGGTATCATGGAGAGGAAAATTGGCTTCCTCTAAACTGGTTCGTTGCCTGCCTTCAGCCTAGCTGTGCTGACTCCAGGATGGGCAGGGAGAGTTGAGAGGTAAGACTGCACTGAAAGTCTTTGCTAGAGCTGTGGGTGGCAAGGGTTGCTGATAGGGCGATCATAACCAACTGCACCATTTCTGAGCCTGTCCTGTGCTGTATGGGAGGCGATTCCCCAGGAGGGGGATCAGACACCCTTTGAATAGTTTATGCTAATAGTCAGCGTGCCCTCAGAGAGCTTTAGATCCTTGCAATGTTCAGTGTTCCCTCTATTCCACTATTTCTTGAAAATCATCCCAAAACTAACAAAACCCCAATCACATCTGCTTGCTTCACCACCTCTGTTTTGAAAGGTTTCTTTAGCACCAGTCCACTTCCAGTTTCTGAGTTCATCTCTGTTTACATCTGGGTTCATCTGGGCTCATCCCCTGCCCTTAGTCCCACACTCCCCTTTCTGGGGGAAGCATCTGCTTTCTCCAGGTGGTTGTTGCTGATGTGCAATGATGCATACTTTGTGCCAATGCCTTTGGGCATCTATGGTGCCCTCTGTGTTAGCTTATCATGCCTAATGAAACTCTGTGCTACACTGCCATTAGTCTTGAGTGCCCTTACAGCAAGTAGCCGAGGCTGCAGCCTAGGTTTGGTAAAAAACTGAGGACAGGTTGAGAGGCAAAGCAGGTCCAGCCAAAGCATCAGGGGCTGTTTTTGCAGGGGAAAAGAGTCTCTCTGCACCACTGCTTTGACTGATGTTAAGCTGGACCAACTTTCTCACTGATGCAGAGCATCCTCAGCTCAGTCTAGTTCTGGCCACATCCCTGCAAAGAAGAGGGGAAGGAGAGTGAACTCACACTGATTCATTTTTTCTCTATTAATAACTTTGTTATGATGTCCAGAGCAGCCTGGAGAGAGCAATAGTAACAGTGGACTGCTTGGAAGAGGAACAAATATTGTGATCAAGTTTGGGAAACCATGAATCAGCTGTAAAGGGCAGCGTTACCTCAGCCCGAATACATCTTTCTTAGCTCATACTGTCAGGTGTAAATATAACTGTGTGAACAATAAAATAGTCCTGTGATATGCCTTCATAAGAGGCATCTATTTTTACAGGTATGATGATCCTCTTTCAGTATCTGGTCCCAGACCAAGAACCCTGCTGTACAGATACAGGTTAAGGTGTGGAATGACAGCCTTGTTTTAAAGGCAGGCGTATACAACCTCAGAAATGGCTCTAGCTAATGCTGCACCTTGATGTCTGGGGAAACATCTGCTGTATCCCCTTAAAGAGGGAGTCATGTGCACCAAATGCTCCATCTTCCAGCCTTTAAAAGGGGACAATGGGAACAGAGGCATGACTCTGCCTTTTTCCTACCCATTTTGGGAGGGTGATTGCTCTCGGCTAGACTTAGCCTTGTGAAAACCAGAGGGTGAGCAGCAGAAGTTGTTCCCATGCCAGGGCCTCCAAGGGAGCAGCATGGTCATGTCACATGAGGCTGGACTCATGCAGTGTGACACCGGGACCAACCATTTGTGGGTGGGCTGGACCCTGTAGCCAAGCCTGCACCTCTCAGGTCTTGGGCCCCATTGGATCAGGCTAACACTGCGGGACTGCCAGCGAGGTCATCAATTTGCATAAAATCTAAAACTGGCTTTCCTGCTGGAGAAGTGGGTTCATCTTGACTAACTTTAGATTACAGTTTACATATTATTGTGCCAAGGTCTGTATTGGACCAATTTACAGTGAGAAATGAGGTTGGCAAGATAACAGGGGCATCACAATTAGAGCTAATTAGCCCAGCAGGAAATCCATTTCCAGGCAGCTTTTGGCATGAGGCAAGGTTGGCGGGATAACAAGCGTAGAGTGTATTTTGATATAAGCACACTCCAGCTGCAAGGAGAAGTAAAATAACAGCTTGTCTAATCCTTATGCAGAGGCCTCACGTCAGACTCCACCACTGAAGTCTTTCTGTTTGAGGCTTTGCAGCCTCCCTGCTTGGAAAAGGTTCAGAGAACTTGTTCTTGCAAAGTCACCTCAGCTGCGGGAGGGCAATGATGGGCTGTAAGGTCTGCATAGCCTCTCACCCTTATGGTGAGACAAGAGAAGGTCCAGCACCGTAGTCCTCCTTCAGTTTGGGGGGAGATGAGGGATTACAGCTCAGAACAGACACCACTGAAGAGTAGCTTTGTTTAAGTGCAGGAGTTTTCCAAACCATAAAATATCCGAGGTATAGACACAGCTGAACTACTGCAAGTATTTGTATTTGAGTGCTTTATTATACTGGAATTGCGGTGATATTATTAACATTTGTACAAATGCACAAAATTCCTGTCTCTTCTAGGTAGAAAGAGATGTAAAAATCTGACGTAGTTGAACAGTCTCAATGAACTCATTGTCCATTTGTAACAATAATGGGTTCACAACAAAAAGCTTAACATAAAATTAAACATATTAAATGCTGCAGCAAGTATTTACACTTATGTACCAAAAAAAAAAAAAATTATCTCCTTCCAGTAAGGAAGGTGGTTGCTTTACAGAATAAAACACAGACAAACAAACATAAAACCTTTGCATATAATACAAACAACCTCAAGCCCCAAACTTACTGTGACAGCACCTTTTTTGAATATAATATATATACTTATATATAAACTTTGATAGTTTAGGCTTACTCCAAGCAGTGCTAAAAGTTCCTTAAAACCAGGACAATGACAATAATCTGAAGAAGCAACATTCAGCAGATGAATGCTACCCAGTGTTTGAATGGAGATGTTACAGAGAGGGGTACAGAGCTCGCAGCCATGGGCTGGGAAGCACTTGGGTCCCAGTGATAAAGCCCTAGGCAAAACTCTCAGTGGCAATTAGTCTTACTGGGAAGAGCGAATACACCTTTTGTGCAAAATAGTTTGTCTTGTGGAAGCATGGTACAGGTTGTCTCTGACAAGGATCTCTTTGCAATCTCAGCTCCAATGAATGGGGGAAAAAAATTCTCTGGAATTTTCTAAATTCAAGAAAGGAAAATGCCCTATCAGCCCTTCCCCCTCCCTCTCTTCCTTACACTGCTGCAGTTTCAGCAAAGCCAAGCAGATCTTTCAGTCTTCATTCAGAAGGCTGTCACACAGATTTTTAGTCGGAAAAGAGATTTGGGTCTGAGTCTCATGGCATCAGATAGCATGCTCTTACTGTGGAATTTGGGAACAGTTCCATCAGGTGAAGCTCAGCATCACTAACATTTAAATTGCATAAATACAGAGCTGGAGCTCCTTAATCCCAGGTGTTACACATTGGTCTAAATATAGTAAGTTACAATCATTGATTCCAGTCCAAGGAGAGCCTGGGAAAGAATCAGATTTCCACTTAAGAGAATGTCTTGTTTGTGAGTGTGTGTGAACAGTGACATTTTTGGCCTCTTGTACTTTAGGATTTGCTATAAAGACATTTTGAAAGCTCTGGAAAACCAGCAGTGGTAATCAATTTAGCTCTTAAGTGTAAAGCCACTGATAAAACTGAGATAGCTGTAAGCTCTAAAAAAAAAAAAGAGGTTAAAGATGTAAACAGTCTCTTTTGTCTTTGCAGTAGGATGATTATTTCAGATGATGACAAAATTAACAATTTGTATTTGTTTTGGTATTCAGACCAATTGAGATTTTATTGCTTCTTAGAAGTTTTAGTATGTCCTTAGAAGTTTTTAGTCTCTTTTCTTATTCTTTTTTTTTTTTAAAGGTGCTGTCCCTAGTCAAGTTATAAGGCAACATATTTTACTGATTCAGAACTCTAATACATAGTATGGCCACTGTTATCACTGCAGCTTCGCAGCTACTGTGACTTGGACAACAGTCAAAGTGCATGACAATGCACAACAGAGCCAGTCTCCTGACCTTACGATATACAGGACACTTTGGTTCTCGGGCTGAGAGATTATAAATGTAGCTTAGATGCCGCCTCACTTACTTTGCATAATAAAACATTTATATGCTGTCATGAAGAGGATGTAAAGTCTAAGTCACACTGCAGACTGGCTGTTCCCAGCTTCTCTGTTCGGGCAGGTGTGAGAGACAAGTTGTAGATATGCCACCAGTGAAAGCATATAAATGTATCTGGTGCAAACGTTTTACAAGAGTATTTATAAATGATTCAACAAGGGAGAGCAAGAAAGAGAGTGAGAGCTAAAGTGCAATTTTAAAATAATATAAATAATTGAAACATAGAAATAAGATACTAATTAGTCGTAACTGGTTTTGTTTTATAGGCACAGTTTAGTTTTTATGTCTACAGATCAATCTTTTTCTCTTCTTTCCCCTCCAGTAATTTTCTCTGATGTATAATGGAGTTTCAATGGTCTAAATCTAAGGAACACTGCTTAGTAAGAGGACAGAAGAGGCAATGATAAGGCAGTATAGTGCAACTCACTATGTGATATTAGAAAAAGAAACAAGTATGGGTTAGATCTTCAGTGGTGATGTATAAAATTAGCCTTTAAAAAAAAAAAGGAGAAAAAAAAAAAGAGACAGGCTTTCCAGTTATATGTTGACCTGTGCTTTCTAAGATGAGAGAGCACATTTTCCAATACAAAAGAAACAACTGAAGGTTCATAATTTGTTTTGTTGTTACTGAAAAAAAAAGGAATAAAATTAGAAAAGAAAAGGCAGATGCTGCTTTAAGGAAAGCATTTAATTCTAGGAATTTCTGTACAACTGACCTCAGCAAGCTTTTCCATCTTAGATGGATGACTTATGCTTGAGACCCTGAAGGATTAAGATGCACACACACTGAGAGTAGTCTATTGCAAAACTAATAGTGTAACTTAAAAAAACCCAAACAAACAGATTCTGTACAAGAATACTGTTCAAATGGAATGTGTTAAAATAACATTTATTAATAAATACTTTATAAAATTCTATATGAATACTAAATTAATAGATTCCTGTTTTAAAATTGCTTTGGTCCTCATGAATTTTCATAAATTCACTCTATATGCTTTTTTTTTTAAAAAAAGGTATTAGCTGCTAAAAAGCATATTTTGCCTAAACTAAAAGGCTAGTTTTCAACACTAAATATTGTTGCTTAAAAAAATATGAATCCTCAAAAGTCGAGCATTTAACAACAGTTATAGCTGGCTTGTTAGTTAACAGGACAGAGTCAGTTAACACACTAAATCCACACACACTGAGGCACTGAACCATTGACTTTCCACTATTCAGAAGATGGACAGCAGACATATAGCTTCGTAGCAGAAATTGACTCCCAACAGTGTGAAATTCTCCATAATCATCATCATCATCATCATCGTCCTTATAAAACACACCATGATAGCACACAAACTACTTGTCTCCCACAGGCAGTGTTATGAATATGGCTTGCATATATATGTATTTACTTGGGAAAGGAGGGCTGGGGACGACGGAACCAGATCACAGCATTGTTTCTTTCCAATCAAAGTATTACAGTTGTCCATGGCTGAGTTTTCCAACGTGCTTCTGACGTTGCATGATGAGAGACGCCATCCACAGAAATGCCTCAGCAAGGTGCCCACCAAGGCTTGCTGCCCTGCTAATGCTGGGGAGAGTGGGTGAGGGCAACGCCCCACATCATCCACTGGCAATGGGACAGGGCACAGAGCCCAGCATGCCCAGCAACTGGATTGGCAGGCCAGGAGGAAACTGGAGCAGCCTCCAGTAGTAGCTTGTGGAAAAGCAGAATTTCTCCTTGATGGAAAAAAGTTGGTAGGTGCATTTAGAGTGACGTGCTTAGGAAGAGGCCACTGCCATTGACCACACGGCAGAGGGACATCCAGGGGACAGAGGGGCAGGGGCTTCTCCCACAGCCCTTGCTCAGGCAGCTTGAGGAAAGGCTGCAGGATCACTCCCCTGGAAAACAAAAGCATTTTAATGTGGATGAATAATATAAGGTGCCTGATACAGTTGGTCCTTTTACCAATGATATAGCTGATATAAATATGCTGCATGTTGTCTTGGCCAATGAACCTGCGACAGAGTTACAAGAAGCAATAGCAAATAGCTTTTCATCCTTTACTTATTTCCACATCACTAGCGAGGATTATACCTAAAGGCCAATAGTACAGAGAGGAGACATTTCATTGTAATTACACATTTAGGCCAACATGTGTGGTTGGCTTGCCTAGTTAGCATTAAAAAAAGAAATAATTGAACTATATATAATACACATCAGTCAAACTGTCAAGTTGCTGAATTTAACAAAATTAGGCAAGGTTTTTTTATGTTTTTTTTTGCTTTTTTTCATTTTCATGTAGAGGCTTTCAGTTTAACAGCTAAATATTTTAATTGAGAAGACTGAATAAAATGAAGCTAAACTGTAATTCTAGTGCAGTGTAGCTCAACTGGGTATTCTAATGTTACCAACAAGTTTGATTTTTATTTTTAATGTATTTAAGTGCTACCCATATTGAGGGAAAGTTTTAAAAATTAACCCTGTGTTGGCATTTTCTTTTTCATGGTGAATGATGAAATTCAGACACAAGGGAAATACTTATTAGGGTTTTTTTAATATAGTGGGTACTCAGCTGGAACATTTTGCTCGATTGCATATTTGAAAAAAAGTTCCCTTGGGAGCTGTGATGATGCAAAACCATTTAGCTATTACAACTGGAGGTTAAAAAAATTTATAGATTCAGTATTTAAAACACTTTAGAAGTATATGTTTGTCTAAAATATAATAGAAAATCCTTTACATTTGTATTTTTTCATAATTTTTTTTTGGTTCTTAGATTATATAATCAAGTCAAGATTTACACTGTACATTAAAAATCTTATTCTTTTGAATGTATTTGCATAAATGGAAAGCGAGCTGTTAAAAGAATACTGATAAAAAGTTAGTAACCGAGACAAGAACTAATTCAGAAATGAATAATCCTCAGAATTCTGCTTTTTCTTTCAGGAGGCCCTGCTCCTTACAGTGCCTCACACTTCAGTTGTTGCACTCTCCCACCTGCATGGAGAAGAGCCTCCCTTTTAAACTTCACAGCTCCTCTAAAACCCAGAGATACAGCCTTCGAGGAGGAGAACTTCACTTCAGAACAAAGTCTCTTCAGGGCTAGAGGATCTGCCAGGAATAAGGTGAATTAGCTTTTGCTACTAAAGCTGCAGCCCAAAATGTTTGAACATCTTTCACCAGCTGGGAGCCTGCTTCCCGGGTAAGCAGCAGGAGGTTTTGTTGCTGACAGACTGGAGAGCAAAATCACGTCCCTATACACGGCAAGGTAGTGTAATTAACTGGCATTATCTCCATCTGATTTTCCCATCAATCATGGGTGTCACTCGAGGATGCAAATCAGTCGTGCTGAGGGGCAGGCCCAGAGTCCAAACAAAAACCTTAATTGTGGCATAAGGTTCTTTTCCAAGACCCTCTTTGCAGGACTGAATTTTCTCTGGAGCACAGTGGGATTTGCCATTCGTGCAGCACTTTTTAGCGGCTGCATGCCTTCTAAAAATTATTTAGCGTCCTAATGAGACAATTCCTTACCCACGGTACACAGGCCTTAAGTGCCATTAAAGTCAGTGAAGCTACACTGCTGTCTGCCAGCTCAGGATCGGTTTGTGGATGCTTAAAGGAATGCCTGTAGAGTGCAGGTCTTTCCCTGGGAACTGAAAATGGCATTTTTCCAACTGGTCAGAGCTGTTACACTGATTTATTTCTCATTTATAGCCCATGAAACCTGAGGCTGTTAGCTTTCGTTGCTACAACAACGCAACCGAGTTAGGGAATAGAACTTTTCCGAATTACTATATACTACATGGATTTTTTTTCTATGTTAATGATCGGCAGTGCAAAAGAATTGCTGTGATTCTCAGGTGCTGCTCACTACGCCTGCACCGCGCCACAGAAGCTTACAGAGCTGTTAGCATCAACGCAGCTGGCTCTCAATCCTTCTTCACCTGGGGCTGCGCTGCTCTCACTTTTTGCTGTTTATTAAAAACAGTAAATCAGGAGTATTTCTATTTTTTAAAAAGTCAACTGCTCGGCGCAGAGCAGCTGCAGGTGAAGAGCCAGTGAAAGCAGCAGCCGTGCTGACAGTTCTTAGGTGGGCTTGAAGTTGTTGCTTGTTCATCATCATTCTTTGAGAAAAATAGAAGGAAGCGAGAAAGCCTTGGAATGAAAAATAAAGCAAGGAAAAAAAAAGCTGGGGGATGAAAAGGGTTTGGGAAGGGAAAAGGAAGGTGTAAGAATAACTAGAGGAGAAAAAGTCCAGGGTGTTGGAGAAAGGATAAGGGGGAGGGCTAGACAAAAGGGCACATTATTTGGGCTTGATTTTGTCCTGATAGACACATCCTATATAACCGCTTTGACAGAGGCTCTGAATGTGAGATGGAGTCTGCCGATAGCACAATGCTAACTCATTTTTTATTATGCTGTCAGCAGATGCCCTCTCTATGTATTTATAGCCTAATTACTCCCAGTTACCTACGCATGCCTCACGTTGGCTAACAAGCTGCAGTTTAACACAACTCTGTATTTCTGAGGTTTCAGGCTAGTTTGGTGAGAAGGAAACATGACTATGTACAGAAACAGTTAGGTTTATAAACAAGTAACTGGTACCAAAAAAAAACCGGAGAAAGCACCAAAGCATTTCTCAAGCTGATAGCATACTAATTGCATAACTCCCTTTTATGTAACTAAGTATAAAAGACATTTTAATAACTATAAAAATGAAAGCCAGAGTCTTTCAAGAACTGAGGAATCTTCCAGGCTTGAGTTACAGTTGCCAATGTCCTTAGCACAGAGGATGCTTTGATATGCTACCACACTCCCCTAGCAGTTTCTGATCAACCACTTTTAAAGGATGGGGTTGATGTCTGTTCTGTGGCTGGCAAGCTGGGTCAGAGTGGAGCTTCCCACGACATCGCTGACGGAGGAGGAGGTCGTGATGGTGTTGTGCTGGATGACTTGCTGCTGGGAGCAAGCTGGGACTGGGCTCGCGGGAGGACTGCTCTCGGGACCTGAGAAGGGGGTGAGGGCACAGAGACAACACACATTGATTTTTCCATTTGAGTAGCAAGCCCAGGCTGGGTAAGACTCCTGGAAAAGAGACATACTAACAGCAGCGCTAACAACCTGAGTCATACAGAAATCCCAGGATTTCAAAATACAGTTATCCAACACTCTCTGTCTTCAGATCTTTTGCAGGTTTTGCTATTTTTTTTAAGCCAGCTTCTCTGATATCAACCTGACTTCAGGATTTGGGACCTTGAAGAAAGTCCACGACCTTTAAGATTTTGAAAGCAAAGTTGGGATAAAAAGTCCAGTATCTATAAAATCAGTTCGGATGCTTAAATGCTTTATTTGCTTGAGCAGGAATCAAAATTAGAGTGCAGTGCACTGCAGCACAGAAAATCTAATTCAGACAACAGTTGATAGGCACGTAATGCGATTATACATTTTTTTTCTTTGAGTACTGTTAAAGAGCCAGATCCATAGTGATGCAGACAGAAATGGCCTCTATTTTAAGACAATGCCACAATCTAGCAAATATTAACCCTCGGGCTCTTCTGAGCTGTTCTAGAGCCAAGCAAAGAATTTGTCCCTAAATTACCACTCATAAAATGCATCAACTAGACAGAATCGATTCAACATCTCCATTAGATAATAGTTTTTTTTGAAAAAGTATTAAAGAGTTAAAAAAGAGTTAACAAACCTTGAAAGCCTGCGCCAGGCCTGGTCTGTGCCACTGTCAGAGCACAGTACCATTTTCGCTGGAGGGGATTGTAATGTTTTCCTTTTTAATTTTTCTTTTGAGAGTTATTTTAAGGTTCTGGCAGCACTGTGCCCAGGAGGACTCTCGCAGGTTTGGAGCTGTGACTTCAAGCAGGATCCTCCACAGGGGAGTGAACATCCATCCATGTGCATCTCTTTGTGGAAGGGTGGGGTAGGAAAGGCTAGCTCTGCTGCGTAGGATGCAAACCAGGGCTTTTTTGGGTTTTGAGCAGGGCTGGATAAATAAGGGCAGGATATTGGATGGCTTGGATGATGTTTGAGAAGACTGGTTCAAGTGAGAATATGACCAAGAAGGGGATCTGGAGGGAAGAGTTAGAAACTTTGCTTTCTTGTGAGCAGTGTGGAGACAGTGCAAACGTGCCAGCTACTTACTTAGATATCCTTGCGATTCTTTCTGCATAGCTGTTATCGGACAGTCTTTATGCGTTAACAATAACTGTTTCAGCTGTGCTACCTCATTTTTCAGCATGGAAACCTCATTCTAGAAAAGAAAGAGAGGGTTTGGTTTGCCACAAAGCTTAAACCAGGCTCTTCTGCAAAGTTCAAACCTAAGAACACAGACACTGCTCCAGAACGTTGGAAGAACTGAGCACTCACTGCTCATGTGCTGTGTTTATGTTAACATTTGTGGGTAACGTTATTTTATGACAACCTCTGAAGGCAATTTGTCTTCCAGATTTGATGATATAAACTGACAAGCAAACCAGATGCTTTACACAGAGTTTTTTCTACCTGGGGAAATACTCTGGCTGTCTGCATCAGGACAGGAGGCCAGACACGTGGGGGCACATGGCAGGCTGCCGCTCTTGGGGACACGGTGGCAGGGCTGCTGTTACCTATGACTACCTCAGCCAGCACTTTGGTGCTGCTCACACCTCTGTGTTTTGGGGGAGTACTTTTTGGAGGGGGTGCCGTTACCAAGTGGTTTTGTTGCTCTTGGCGGCACATAGACACACCTTTGGATGGGAGAGAAGTGCTGTGCCCACCATAAGAATGGCACCACCGTAAGAAGGGCTTTTACCATCACATTCAGGGCATTTTCATCCACCCACATCATTCCTTTCCTTACTGGTAGACTGATCTATTTACACTCTTATCCCACTGGCTTTAAATGAAGGTTTAGCTACATCCCCTGCACTGAAGAAGTCTTTTAATGTCAAGTTAATGGCACTTCAAAGAAAAAGAAAAATCCACAAAAAACAGTGACAAGAAAAGAAAATAAATAAAACTCTGTCTAGTGAAGGCTTCTAAATCCCAAGACAGCTTTTTCCTGGCTTATGCTACTGAAATGCAGTTACTTCTTTAGTTGAAGCACACACATCTTGATTAATTGACCTTGATTGCGCCCATGCTCCCACTAGAAGCTGTCTGTGTGGAGGCAGCTCTGAAGGCAGCAAGGGCCAGCCAGCACCACCAGCCCCTCTGAGCACAAAGAGCCCCTCTGTGTCCTCGGGGGCGCAGACAGTGTCTCGCACCTGAAGCTGCATGTTTGTCTGGGTGAGCTCTTCTGCTTTCTTTTCCAGTGACATCACCCAGACCTTCCTCTTCTGTCTGCAGCGCGTGGCGGCGGCTCGATTCCTTTCCAGAAATTTCCGCCTCCTCTCATCTGGGTCTTCATCCACCACCCTCCTCCTGCGACCTCCAGTTGGCTGTGGTGGCTGTATCGTTTGTGTGGGCTGCATCTGCTGCGCTGCTGGTGAAACCTGGCAGGGAAGAAGAGGTTTGGCAAAGGGTGATGAGGGGAGAAAATTAGGGAGGGGGATGCTGAAAGGAGAAGGGAAATCTCACACACTCCTGCTCCCCAGCAAGATCTGCAAGAGGCACAAGTTAAAGGCTGAGCCAGATGCCACTGAAATTAGCTGCTGGCAAATCCTTGCCCTGGTCAAAGGGGAGACATTTTTTTGAAACAGTCCTCTGAATATTAGTAGGGAAAATATTTTTCCCCTTGCAGTTATTAAAAACAGTTCTCTTAGGTACTTTCTCTGCCACCACCTATTTCAAACCTGAAATGTCAAGTTTCTCTCAGCAACTGTTTTAATCAAAGCAGAAGACTGTAGTGGCCTTATTTCTGGTTTGTTTTTTTTTTGTCCTAATTGCCTTGAAAAAATTAGGACACTTCTGTTTCACAGGCTCTTCCATCTCCATCTCATGCCTTACCACCTCGAGACAGGAGCTGCAGTGCTCTTCACGCCTGCCTGGAGCCAGGAAGCTGTGGGCTGGAATCATGCAAGACTAGCAGACCTCACTGCCCCTCAGCCGGGGGCAAAAGAAAGGATTTAGGTACTTAAACTCAAACTTGTGTTTCCCAGCACTGTGGGGAGAAGGGCTTCTTCTCTTCTCAGGTACTTCCATTTGACCCTTATGGGTGCTATACTTTTTATTCAGCAGTCTGGCTTTGATAGCAGAGGTGCACTACATCCAGCTCTGCTGCTGTGAAGCAAAGCAAAACTAGAAAAATAGCAAAAATATGTATTTATGCTATTTCAAGTGCAGAAGGGTATTGACCCTGCCTCTGAGAGTAACTGGCCTGTTCCATTACAGAAAAAGTGCATGTGGGGACATCCTCAAGTAGCCTGTGCTCCAGCTCCTGGATGGATGAACACACGTCCGCATGCTTGTCAGGAAACAGCATCGGATTTAATGTTCAGCTGGCTGTAAATAGGCAGCTTTTGGACTCCTTTCATGCCTCATCATGGTGCCCAGGCCATGAGGCTCTGGATTGTGCGGAGCGTTTGGGAGCTTGACCTACAGGTCGCATTGCCCGCATGTAGCAGGAGCTGCTGCTGCAGCTCACGTTGCTGCTGCTGCTCCAGCACAGTCTGGAACAGTCTAGAAACCTGAATTGTTGACTCAAAATTAGCTTTCTTGTTCTGGCAAGGGCCCAAACCTCTAAGGTGATTCCTTTTGACTCTAGGGAGTGGACATACTCAGCGCTTTTGTCAGACTGAGCCCTGAACTTCAATTGCAGCAATTAACATGTGTTTGCCTAACACCTCTGTCTGTCTCAATTAAAATGATACTATCGTCTTGCAAGGTCGCTTTTCTGTCTAGAATCTCACCACAAACTGCAAAGAAGAGTTTGCCCCCTCCCCTAGCTGTCTTGTGGCAATTAAAGTGGCAATTTTGTGTGTAATTAATCCGTGCATCTGATAATGCTTTTTGCATAAAGACAATTTATTCCAGCTTTATGTTGCACAGTCAGGGAATCTTTCTTGCAGGAGCATAAAAATGTTATTAAAAAATTAACCTTCTAAAAATAAATAAGCTGCCTTGCACATTTTGACAGATTTTTTTAAAGTTCAGCTTGTATTAAGTCTGTGTGTTAACTTGTAAGATCTCCAATCCTCTGTCCACATCAGGGGCTGGAGTCCCAGGACTACAGCATCTGCAGACCTACAGCCACCAGAGCTGCACAGGATCCCCAGCCAGAGCCATGCGGAACTAGCAGCCGCTTTCCCTCTCCTAGCAGCATCCCCTGAGAACCTCCAAGAAATTGCTGCAGAGGGATGCCGGCTGCTCCCCATCCACTGGGGCTGGGCATGCTGCCTCTTCAGCAAGATGCCTAGTGCAGAGGCCTGAGATACCTTTTAAAGTCATCATCTCATCAAGGGCCTTTCATTTTCTCTCATACAACACCTTTCGGGACTTCAAAGTTTTGTTATTTACGTTTCTGGACACCAAAAACTTCCCTTATGTCGTTTCTCTCCTTTTTCATCCAGTATTGAAAATTCTTGTTTCTTAACTCTCCCAGTCGGGTCTACTACAGAGGCAGAAGAAGATAGAGATAGATTTTTTTTTTCCTTTCCCCCCATATGGTCATTTTCTCCTGAATAACTAACAAGCCATTTTATTTTTGGAATGTAGCTGTCAGTCTTTGGGCAGTTAGAGAGGATTTTCAGAACAACAAAATCTTCTCTGTGTCTTTGGCAGATATTAATATAAAGTTTGTCATTATGTCACTAATAATGTCACGTGGGGTAATTAACTGACTCTTACTAGATAGCTCTTAACCCTGAAATCTGTTAGGTTATATCTTGGTAACTGTCTAAGCATCATTGTTATCAGGATTTCGCTGCCCTGCCTAGGGACATAAGAAAGAAAATGGACATATATTAAAATTGAGGTTATTTGTTATTAGAGGATGCTAGTCACGTACCCATAATGAAGACAAATGCAGAACAAGTAACAGAATGAAGCAGCATCCAAATCCCTACTCTCCTTAAATAATCACTTCGGCAAGTTTGATATGAAGACACCTTCCTGGGACCAACACAAGGATAATACTGTCATTGTTGTAGTAGTTGAGGCAACACTGATACAGAGAAGATTCCTATCAGAAGGTAATTTCTACTTTTGTCCTTGATCCAATACTTCTTTCTGTTCTTTGCAGCATACTACAAAACTAATACCCATCCATTCATTCTATGAAAGCATAATTTATTGGGTTCCTGTGTATCAAAATGGTAGCTGAAAAGCATGAAATGAATTCTAACACTACAGAAGGGTGCGGTGTAGAGTAACAACAGTTTCAGCCTGGGAGCACACTGCCCATGGGAGCACACCACCCACAGTGGCATGGACCATGCTGCCATTTGGCAGGTGGTTTGGAATAGAAGAATCTGGCTCAGAAGAATAAGGAGGTTAATAATTAGTAAAATGCACCAGAAAATTAACGTTTGCTGGAGCAATCTGACCCCCAAAGAGGCCATTACCATGGGGACTATGGATGAGCTTTGAAAGTAATAACCATGTGGTTATTACTCAGCAAATGCATCTGTTCAGAAATCACTACTGGCTTCGCACCATGGGAGCTGGCGTGCAGCAAGAGCTCTGCTGCCCACAGAAACCACTGAGCCGAGGAGTCCTACTCAGCCTCATCAGCCACCGCCCTCTGTTCCTATCCTCTTGGTGACACTCACAAGTATGGACAAGCTGAAGACCTCTTTGATCCCTGATGAGGCTCGTTGCCTTCAGTGACTTGCTGTGCAAGGCAGAGCTTATCTGCCTGTAAGCCAGGCTCAAGACTGGAGTGAATCCGATAGAGCTTTCTGGCTGCCAGTGAGCCCACCTACCCTGGTGTTCATATTTCTTATTGCCCACCCATAAATCTTTCAGGGTGCCTCGTTAACAGGGCACACAAAGGACAAGGAGTTGGGTCTGTCCTAACTAGAATGACTCAAATTCATCTTCAGCAGCACATATATTAAGAAGAAGAGGTGGTTGTTACTGCAGAACTCCTCTCCTCCATCTACCAAAGGTCTTGGGAGGCTGGAAAGGTCCCTGCTGACTGGAAGCGAGCCAATGTTATTCCAATCTACAAAAAGGGTGTGAAGCAAGACCCAGGGTGAGATGTCAGTACTATTACCTTTGTTTTAAAAGCCTCAAAGTGGTGAAACTACTTCCTTGATCTCATCCATGTGGTTCTCAGTCTGCTAAGCAAAACTTAATCCTTACTCTCTTGT
This sequence comes from Piaya cayana, assembly GCA_013389865.1. Classification (NCBI taxonomy): domain Eukaryota; kingdom Metazoa; phylum Chordata; class Aves; order Cuculiformes; family Coccyzidae; genus Piaya; species Piaya cayana. The sequence goes on along the minus strand of WAAB01014699.1, from coordinate 50,042 downwards.
GGACCTCTAAGACAGACATCAGGTTAGTTTTGGTTTCTCTGTTATGAGATAATGTCTTTTTAATGGAGTTTTTAAACAACTCCAAGGAAAATAATTCATTAACGGATTGGAAAATAATTGAAATCACAAAGTAAAAACTGAACTAAACTTAGGAAAGCTCTGGACATCTTGTCACAGGGGAGTCTGCTGCTCTCCTATTTAGACTGTTTCTCTAAAGCTGACAATTCATTTTACATTAGCAAATGCTTCAGGGAAATCCCATGTGCTTGCAGCCTCTGCAATAATAAACCTAGATGTTAGTAAATAGTTAATGTTGTGGGACACTGGGATGTCAGCCAAATCCTCTCATTTTCTTTAATGTTTTCTAAGAGCTTGTCTGAAAGGCATTTGCAAGCAACACAATACTTCACAGATTGAACTTCTTATGGATGGTATTCCTCTTTGTCCTCATTCTATGCACTGCTGCTTGCCCTCCTTAAATTTGCTCTCCTGACCTGACATGTTACAGTCACTGTCCCCAGAGGTTTATTTCTCTTCTGCTATCCTGTGCAGAACCTGTTATCTTAAGACATTAATAGAATTCCCCTGCTTAAGTCCATGCTCACTAGTTCATTAGTTCAAGAAACATTCAATTCAGATATTGAATTATCCAGACTGCTGAAGCCAATATACCTGGTCCAAAAGTTGAGACCTTCATCTCATTCACTGAGTTGTCATTACCTGAATTCAAATAAAAATTGCCTTCCTGGTTTAAACGTCCCTCCTTGGACTGGCTTCATCATCATTTTTCTCCTGTCACAACACTCACCAACTATTACACTGTACTCACAGCCAACCTTTGCTTTCCCTTATACTCTGCAGCTGGGGACTTCTATCCCCTTCACAGGATCTGGATCGTTTTTTCTTTTCCTCTAAGCCAATACCTTGAAGTTAGCTCTACTATCTCCAGTCTAGAAAACACATACACCCCCACATAACACACGCCACACCTACCAGTGCCATTTTACTTCACTGAAGAGCTATGTATCCTGCAGGTAGAACATGCACCTTTATAAATCTTTGCCTGAGAAGTTTAGGTTCAAGCACGTTAAGCAACACATATAATGTGCTAATCTCCATAATATACCTCATCCATAAAAAGATATGTGGCAATTTGCAGAGCTCTGAGCACCAAAAAACCTTGGAGCTCTTTATTAACATTACAAATGTTTAGCAAATTAAGCAACAAAAGCAAGTTGTTGCCTGACTCCATCTTTTGAATAAAGCTGTGCTTCCCCACCATGGTAGAGGATATTCATGAGTAGCCTGAGGGCCTTGTATCTAACAAGACGTGTGCAAGAAAGAACAGTACAGGGATCAGGCATATAGCACTACAGAACAGCAAAACCCATAGATGTAGCAAGGCATCTACCTGTGCTTGTCCACCTGAGTGCAGCGGGGGGTGCGGTGAGGTCTGATGATGTGCTGGGTGTGCATGAAGGTGCGAGTGGGAGTGGTGGTGAGGGTGATTCTGCTGGTGATGAGGCTGAGGATGAGGATGGTGCGCCGGATGCTGGTGCTGATGCGGGTACGAGTGATGAGGCGGCAGCGTCTGGTGCTGATGAGGATGTGAGTGCATGTGATGGTGTGGCGTTTGGTCCTGCCGCGAGCTCATCATTTCCATCATGTGGCCCATCGTGTTCATATTCCCATTTGACATGGCGGCAGGATGATGAGTCAGCGCTGCCTTCAGTCTCTGTAACAGAACAAAGTCGAAAATTCAGCATTTGTATATGATGGTCTGAGAAAACAGAGTAAGATTTCTCCTGTTGTAGCAATGGTGCCTTGTCCTTTGTTTTGAGATTTATTTAGGGTTTTCTTGCTGTTGCCTTAATAAAAGTCATCTTATTTTAGTTTGAGAGGGAACATATTGTTGGAATCTAATCTAGTTTTCCTTTTTAAATACGTAAAGATATAAACATCTGAACTGAAAATTAGCAGTTATACATTTCCTACTGTGCTGCTGAGTAAAAATAACTGTCTCTCATCCTTTTCTCTTTCAATCAAGCTTGTGTTCTTGCAATTTTTTAAAAGGAATATCTGATATTCCCCTCTCATTCTTACTAAAGATGTTATTTTGAAGACTTACTGATAAATATAGGTATTGATGTGTTTTTCAAATTCAGGCTCAAATATATTCTACCATTGTACTAGCACCCAACCTGGTCTTTCATTAGAAAGACAGGAAAAAAAAGGAAGGCAGCCTCAACCTGATCCTCTTCCTTTGCTGTAAAGTTCAAATGTCTGCTGTGTTGTTATCACATACTAATTCCTCTCTTTGTTCTGTACTCCTCATATTCTGAACTCTCATGGAATTGGGCCCTGGAGTCCTGACCAGGCCAAACCTCTCCTTAATATCAGTAGGATTTGTTGACTTTCACCTGAACACCCCCAAAGGGCAATGGGAAGGTCTACTACATTTTGGACTGCAGGATACAGGTCAGCTGTAGCTGAAATACAGGGAAAAAAAATGTTTCCTTTCAGTGTACTTAAAGGGTCATCCCAAAGCTGTGAGCTTTAGTGGCAGACAGACACCTCACTGGTGCCAGCCTAATGGCATTTGGGATAGCAAATCAAGAGAGACAGTGAGAGTTCTGACATGCCGCTGGTTTCAGTCAATAGGGGTCATTTCCATTTGGTCTGAGTATTTTATAAGCTCCTTGTTCACTGTTCCCAATGGAAGGGTGGGCCAGCTGCCCTGGATCCCAGGCCTGTTAAGAAACCAGCTCTCTACCTCATCCTGTCCCAGCCCTGCCACCACCTGACCCTTGCCACCCGTTACCTTCATGCTTGGATCAGTTCTGCAACAGCGAGAGCCCTGCCTGCACATGCACCCAGAGCCACATTCATGTTCCATTACCCAGTCACTGCTACTCAACAGAAACATTTCTGTAATTGTAAACACTTTATTTTGCTTCATTTTCAGCTAGATCAATTGTTTTTGATGTTTTAGTCAGAGCGCAGGGAGAAAAATCAGCAGCACTTGATGAACTCTTTGCATTGAGTATGTGTAGAGCTTGAAGGACAGGCTGCATTTTTGTTATTGTTCAATCTGTGTGTGCTAATTGCAAACAACTGTTTCAGTTTAACATCAAATCATAGAATCATAGAATCATAGAATCATAGAATCATAGAAATAAAATGTGATGGCATCAAAACTGAGCTTACTGGATTGATTATATTAGCAAATCCTATCTAAAATGGGACAATAACCCCAGACCTGATCCTGCAGCAGTTCAGGTTTTCAAGATCTCTGTGACTGACTCCACCAGAGCCTGCAGGTACCTGGTAGTTCACAAATTCTCACTACCCAGATCTGCTTTCAGCAGAACCTGAAATTTCTCCTAATCTCAGTGGCAGTGGTTTTTTTAAGGGTGCAATCCCTGCTCTCTCCTTTTTATAGTAAAAAAAAAAAAAAGAAAAGAAATCCCCAACAAGCTCAAATTCCCACTCAAGCCAAGAGAAAATGCAGGTGCTTATCTCACCTGACTTTTGGGCCTTACTGATTGTGTTTATTATTTCATCAAAGTAACATAGTGACCAATATCACTTACAGCTGATTTCCACTGGATCATGACACTTCCATTAATGTCACAGGCAACACGAGAAATCATTTCACTGAGAATTGCTCACTTTGCCTCTGACTGAATGAATAAAGAAAACTCCCTTTCCACCCTACATAAAGCCAGAAGCACATAAACTCTCGTGTTTGATGCTCAGGAGGAAATGGAAAGAGTGGATATTAGTGCTCCATAGTTATGAGTGTTGTGTTTCCTCTACTTTTGCTCAAGCTCATGTCCCTAACTGACACATTTACTCTGAAGCCACCCCAGCGAATGTGATATGAAGTTAACACATCAAACAAGTTCTCATTGTACCTGGACATATAATTCAAGATTGCTTTGGGTTTTGCCCCACCTTTCTTCCTCCAAAACTGCTAGTGAAAAATATCCAGCATTTTTTTCCCAGTTTGTTAAAAGATAAATGAAATTGTTAATTTGGAGATTGCTTTTCCCACAACTAAAAATTCAAATAATTTGGAGATTTTCACATGCATATAAGTATTTATAATACTCATAGCAGGTTACATTTCTAGCACAACAGATTATCATATTATATGACATAATCTGTATACGACAATAAACTAGAACTTTCTCCCATTTATTCCTCAATGGAGAAATGTCAAAAATCACCTCCAATTTTATAGATGTTATTATCTGAGTGGTCTGTGCTTGCATCAGATAATATGCTATTATGTCATGCAGCTGAATTTTAGGTTGCAACAGACATGGAGTGCTGGTTTTGAATGGAACTGAATTGCTCTGAAGAACTATGCATTGCTGCACTCAGAAAACTCTCAGTGCCCCTTCTGGTCTGCATGCCCAAATCCCCCTAAATTAGAGAAGAGAAAAGACCAGCTGTAGTATCGGCTTAATGTCTGGTATATTCTTTACAGGGGATTATGTCAGAGCCCTTTGAGTAGATGGAATATCATCTCAAATATATTTTCTTGCACTAGTAACTGTGATTCTTGTCCCTATTATACAGGGGTATAGTAAGTTCTCCACGGGAGATAAGAGAGGTGAGATAACAGGAAAAAAATACAGGCATCAAACATCTACACACATCTGCAATTAGGCAGCAACTTCAGGGTAAAGATCTTGATTAACCAAACTTCACAGTAAGCATACCAATGACTTCAGCTGCACTAATACTATTTTCTCATCTGCAGTGGTTAATTTCCTTTTTCACTCATGCTCCTCTAAGCATCGTACCCAAAATGAAAACACTGAATTAAGCCCGTGGCAGCTAAAGCTGCAAACAGAACTCCATGCAGCATATTTCACAGCATCACACTGAATTTTATCTTTTCCTCCAACTACGATTGCAACGAGAGAACTTAAGCATAAGGTCATTTAGGTCTTTTATAGTTGGCTGCTCGCAAGCATTTCAGAGTGTAAATAACAGAAACCACTCTTTGAAAATGTTCTACTTACATTCATAAAAGCAAATTGGAGGCAATTCATCTCCACCCAGTAAGTGAACTGCAGATACTTACAAGTACAATTTGGAGACTGGTGATTAGAAAGTATCTGATGCCAAATTAAATGCTTGCTCCTACATTTCTTGTGCAATAAAATACAGACCTGCATATTGACTGAAGAAGTGAGAGGCATGCAAAGGACATGAAATCCAGAACCAAAGTGATGAATTCCACTAACGTAAAGAGAACAGGGGGATGCATTTCATTCACAGCTTGGCAATCAACATCACCAAACTGCTAATCTTCTAATTATTCTCAGGCTATTTGGTAAATATGAATTATACTTTTCCCTTTCTTTGTGCTTTCTCCTCTACTTAGCCAGATGTCGTAACGACACAAACAATGGATTGTCACCCAGCCTTCAGTGCAGCTTAGCCTCTAATGCAACAAATTTGCTCCCTTGTCCTTCCACAAAATGGATTAAACTTCAGCAGTGAGAAGTGAGAATCAACTGTAAACAATCAAAGCAGCTATAAAAGTAATAGACACCATGCTGCTCAAGGACTGGGCAGCTGCAAGAACTGCTTCAGTGTCCCTGTGGATGGATCTTCCTGGACTTCAGCAAAGCCTTTGACACAGTTTCTCACAGCATTCTGCTACGGAAACTGTCCCCTCTGGCCTGGACAGGCACACACTCCCCTGGGTGGAAGACTGGTTGGCTGGAGGGCCCAGAGAGTGGTGGGAAATGGAGTGAACTCCAGCTGGAGGCCAGTGACAAGTGGGGTTCCCCAGGGCTCAGTGCTGGGTCCAGCCCTGTTCAATGTCTTCATCAATGACCTGGATGAAGGCATCGAGGGCACCCTGAGCAAGTTTGCACATGACACTAAGCTGGGTGGAAGTGTGGATCTGCTGGAGGGTAGGGAGGCTCCAAATGGATCTGAACAGGCTGGACTGCTGGGC
>WAAB01014699.1:15953-35492 GCA_013389865.1 Piaya cayana | reverse complement strand
TCTATGGGGCTGCCTATCTAGGCATGCTAGGTCTCTTTCTCATTCATTAAAAAGTCCAAGACTTCTGTCAAAGCTCCAAATTCAGAAAATACTGTGCAAAATGCTGCTTGGGGCTATCTAAGCCAAAGTGTTTCTAAACGCATAGAGTATCTGTAAAATCCATGACGATGGAGAGCCATGTCCCTACAGCCAAAAAACCTTCTTAGCTCTAGAAACTGCAGACCATAATTTCTATATAATATCAATGCTGTTGTAAACTGCATTTATTTTTCTTTTGCTGCTTCTATAAAGCGTCCAAGTTCCTTTTATATCACATATAATTACACTTACAATACAGATACAGTGGCTTCCAGTTATTCCTTACAAGGCACTATGCAGCTTCTTATTTATACACTTAAGTCTTACAATGCTTTGACTTTAAGACCACTCACAAGGATAGAGGGGTCTCCTTGGGATAAAAGGAAGATGTACACGTTCTCAAATGCTGCTGTCATCACTCTTCTCATTTTGTTCCTCCACCATCAAACATTTAAAGAAAATTCGCATTTTGTTTACTTTTTTTAAAAATTCTTTAGAGTCTTACTTTTGCTTTCTGAAATCTTGCAAGATGTTTCAAGGTGGGGCACCATATCAAATTAGGATGGCAGTGATTGTCCCCACTGCAGATGAACGTACAGGAGCTTTAACAAAAGATAAGCTGGAAATTCCTCCCCACCGTCCCCCACCTCCATTGCCAAGTTTGCCTTTCAGCCTCTCCTGACTGATGATTAGTCTCATATTCCGAACCAAGATCCTGCCTGACATGTGATTCCACTAACACTGGTAGTTTAGGCCACATATCAACATTTTATAAATTCTTAATTTTCTCACTGCAGCCGTATTGAACAGTTTTGTGCAAATGAGGCTTATAATTACCCAGATAAATCAGTCCAATGAGGTATTTCTTAGGATCTTTCTCAATCTTCTCCCTGGAGGATGGGATCCCATCTGCTTCACTACATTCAGGCTAATTGAAGGGCACTGACTTTTCCAAATGGACTCATTAATTACTCTAGCCAGATTCTCTGTGTTCTCCATTCGATGGGTGACACTCGGGCTGTACTTTACCATCCACCCATGTTTAGCAATGTCGCTCTGATTCTCAGTTACGAGCTAAAACATTTGCAGATGTGTTGGCAGGAATGGATCTGGCCTTAACTGCACAATGTTACAAAACAAATGTAATTCCGCTTCTCCTTTGCTTCTAATTTAATATGCATTCAGAATCTATAAATATTGTAACCACAATTTTCAGTCATTTCAGTATGCTTTACTCTTGCCATCATAAGTATAAGTAACCGCTCCGAAGAAGAACCCCTAAGTTCATTGGTATTGTATTGCCAACAGCAGAAAAAGAAGATAAACAAGCATTTACTGTCTTATTGTAGAAAATCCAGTACGTGTAGCAGCCTAATGTGAAATTAAACAATTACATTTAAATGCAAAGCTGTCCTGGATAATTCTAGTCTTGCATTGATTTTATTCAGTACAACAGTATCCTGGGTTTTCAGTGCATTCACATGTCTTCGTATTGTTCACTCAAACATCAGGTATACACCAAAGGAAAAATAAAGACTCAACTAGCAAAGACCTAACTAAAGCGAATAAGGTGGTGCTGGCAATCTTCAGATAGGACCAGGCAGAAAGGAACCTCCCCACGGTCACAGAATCTGGCTCTGCTGGAACTTTAATCAGCTTCCCCCTATAGCAGGCACAATTCCACACTGCTTAAAATATTTTATATTCTGAGCACTTGTTTAGTTAATTCAGGTTTGTGAGGCAACTGGCCTGGGAATCAGTGACACAATCTGCTGTGAGTGAACAACAAGCCTTCATGCTTTCCAGGAATCCCAAAGCATTTTGTAAACATCAGACCCATTTGTGGAAGTTGCTTGGCCTCTTCGCAAGGGTCCGTGCTGCTGCACCTCATGCTGCTTTGAAGATGAACCTAATGTCACTAAGTGTGGTGGGAGGCTCAGTTTACAGATCAGTGAACTAAAATTCTGAAATGGCCCAAATATCATAGAAACCCTTAACGGCAGAGCCAGGAACATAGCCCAAGAGCTGACTTGCTTACAGAGAAAAGTCCTGCTCCCTTTAACTCTTTCCTTCCAATGGCATAGTAAGCCCCTTAGATGCAATAAGGGTCTACTTTTTAATGCCTTACTAGAGACAATAACTCTATTTATATCTATGAACAGACAATTAAAAACCTATATATATATATATATTAGCTTTAACTATGTGGTTGCTTTAAGCAGTTAATGTCATGCAAACAAAAACCTAATGATGCAATTCATCTAAGAAATCAGTGAATGTATAATTCTTCTCACATAACACACCACAGACCTTAACAAATTAATTAGCTAAGTATAACAGACCATGTACACAGGAATGCAGGAAAGGCCATGGAAGTGTATGCAGGGATGACCTTTGCTCTACAGTTTAAGAATTTATCTTCTCTCTTATCCTTTCCTCTTTAGCTCAGCAGTTGAGCTTCCCCAAAGCTCTGGCAAAGACGGACTTAGCAAGGAGCTTCTTTTTTTGGGGACAGAAAAGCTTCCTCTCACAACTTTTGCCTCTGATTGCCTGCTTATCTCTTCTAAATGCAGCAGCTAATAAATGCACTCCTCCACTGGCCAGTACAGCGAGCTACACACCTTCAAAGGGGAAGCCTAGCTGGCTATTTGATTTTTTTTTTCTTCTCGGGTTGTCTCTCCCTGGTTTACAACCAACTGTTCAGCAGTCAAAAAGGAGTTCATAAACTGTTCACAAAGCAAAATAAAGGCAAGCAAGGAGCCCATATCTTTTGCTGCTTATTGTTTTTATCTCTAGGATCAGTGCTGGCAGATGAAGTGTGGAAGGCAGGCGGGCAGGCAGAGAGGCAGACGGGCAGCCCTCTTCCCCTGCCCTCCTCTCCCAGCTGGATGATGCTGGCCCAGCAGCTGCAGGGGAGCTGCACTGATACATGTCAGTGAGAACCTGGACCCATTCATCTGAGTCAGTGCCAGCGCTGCCAGTTAGCACTGCATCTGGTTGTGTCTAGGTTCTCAGAAACCAGCCAGTGACAATTTTTTTTTTGGGTAATACATTTTATCACCCTTATGACAGTGAAAATCTATAGCTCAAGTGCTCCAGTTCTTAAGGGGGGTATCCAGCACACAAGGAATCACAAGGAATGTTTTGCAGTGAGAAGGACACCTTGTGTTTTGCGATGTAAGAGATCAGTCTAGACATTACCAGCTTTTAAAAAACAATGTTGAAAGCAGCCCATTAAAATTTTTCTGTTTTTTTTAAAAAAAATCAGAAACAGCTCCATGTGTTCAAAAGAACTTGATCCTGTGCCAAAGACAGTACGCTAGTCTCGGCTCTAGCTGTAGCAGTGCTACAACTTTTTTATTCTGGGGCCGAGGAATATGACATATTATATACACCAGTGAATTGTAAAGTAGTTAATTTTCTGTGCAGCTGATAGGAGTGATCGATTGGGCTCACTCCTTACAACTGCTTCACCTTCTCCCTTCTCCCTCTCTCCTCTTCCCTCCCTGCCCCAGAAATGGCTCAGACTACGTCATCCATCAAGTTGTATACGCTATTGTAGCAAAGAGCTCCACAGGACAGCAAGCAGGTCTTTGTGTTTGCTCTGTATTTAAATTTTACAGCCAGTTTTGCCCTGCACAGCTCTAAGTCAGACCACAATATTGTTTCCTATCTCAAGCCCTTTTCTGTTGCCACTGTCTGAAGAACCATATTACTATTTTAATTCGTATTACATTTGAGATGGAGGGGAAAACATAATAGGATTCAGTGCAGCTAAAACTGCCTGCAAGTTGTTTAAGATTTTCCCTAATTCTTTCCCATCGATTTTATCAGCCTCTTTTTCCTGTTATAGTAGCATTCTAAAATATTTTAGTGAAATTCAGAGATGACCTCACTCGTTTATCACCTTTAATTTTGCAAGGAAGGGTCCAATATAATTTCATCAGTGTTCAAAGTCCATACTTCCAAAAGGTTATTTTTCCACTCTCTTCCCATGATTGAAAATCATGGAGACATAGATGAATGTGTCGTTTTTACCTTAAAATCACTGTATTTTGAGTAAGAAGTAATGTTATCAAGAGCAACATGCATTTGACAGGATTTTCCCACAAAAGAAATAATCATTTAATTTAGAAGTGTGTTATAAACTGGTACACGTATGGGTGGACCAAATTATATCCGCTTAAACTAGGCATATTCTAGTTCAAAATAGTATTAGACAAATGTTTGTAGCTGCTTCCAGGGTTTGTTGTTGTTGTTATTGTTATTATCATCATCATCATCATCATCCATGTTGATTTAAAAATTTAACTGATCTTTGTCCATATACTGGACATACTTGAATTTTTTTTTTCTGGTCTTTTCCTCCTTTTGATTCCAAAGGTTTAAATTACTGGAAAATTAGTATGAAAATACTTTGAAGTAAGAAAATCTTCGCCCATGATGTCAAACTACACAGCTAATGTCACAGCCTATCTGCAGTATTGCTTCTGACATGAATCCTACTTTCTTCAAAATTTGTTTTTCTCACACTGCGGTAAAATAGGATAAATTAAATATACCACAACAGAGATACTGGAAGAATTCACTTCACGTATTCAGTTGTTGCCCTGAGGCAGCTGAGTAAACAGCTTGCAAAAGTCTGTTTGAAGACTGCCAGCTAGTTACACCCATAATTTCATCTCTATTAACAAAAACAACTTGAACTGCCGCAATGCCTCGAGTCGATTACTGTGCAGCTAAATTATAGATTGTGGCTTGAGTTACCCTCTGCAGTGGCAGGGGCTGTGTTTTAATACCCATTCAATACTTCCCACCTTGTTGATTAGTAGAATATCCATCAAAATCAAAAAATGCATCTGAAAAGATACAGAGAGGTTTTGGCAATATTATCCCATGACTGACAGAAAAATAGTTGTGTAATACTGTTCAACTCTGAGTCAGAATAACAAGTCATATAAATATGTCCTTTTGAGCTGGATATAGAACAATCCAGGGAATGAGAGAGCAATCTGAGGGGGGAAAAAAGTCCACAAGTAACTATTTTTGCAGATAATGCCACTGTCATGTTCAAATAGCTGTTGTTTCTGATGTGCGGCTCAACACTAGGTAGTCAATATGGACACCTGCACAGGCTTACTAGACTTCAAAGTGATGTGCTGACAAAGCCCAGAAGACTCCCTGGGCTGTGACACCAGACCTAGGATGGAAAATAACAGTTTGCTGGTGATCCTCTTACTGGAAATTTGAGAGTCCCTCACTGAGACTACCCAAATGAGTTATTCCACACTAGCATGGGGGTCAAAACGTGGCCAGAAATGAGCATCATAGCAGCTCTGCTTGGTGACTGCAATGCCCAAAGCACCAAAAGAGCTGACCAAAGCCTTCACAAATAAAGGGAAACTCCATTATACATGCCCGTCTGGCAATGGAAACAATCTGCAGTCAAGTAAATACAAAAGAAATACCTAGGAATTACCAAAGAGTGTCTTGAGTAACTTTCCAAATTAAAGCGATAGCTTTGTAGACTTTTTATACTTGAGTTTCATTTCTCTTTTTCCTTTCAAGCTTCAATAATCAAAACAAGCAAGAAAGCTTGTACCAGACTTAAGAAATTCACATTGTACTACAAACTGTTGGCTCTGCTTTATGAAAAAAAGGCTTCACTAATGCAACACCACACTACATTATAGAATCAGAATTTTAGACAAAGGGAACCCAATTTTTTTGGTGGGGGGAACAATATGATGGTTATCATGCAACGCAGCAAACCACACATGTACTGCAATACATTTAGGCATGGTAATACTTTGAAGCACATGTTGGGCTTCAAGTTATTGAGATTCACTACTATGAATTTATAAAGTCCTTTCTAACACATAAAAAAATGGGGAACTGAAAATATCGTGTCAGCCATATGTTGGGAATAACCAGTTTCAGCACTGGTTAATATAGCCACAGCATAAGCAATCTGCACTTCAGCAAAATCTGAATGACCATCACTTTCAATATTTGTAGCCATTACCAGTTCTTTTGACTGATTGCCCTTATAAAAATACATATTTTTATTCATACAGAGTTTGATTAAGTTTTTAACTGCAAAAGGCCTGGCAAGATGAATGAAGACTTCAGACAAAGATTTGAAAATTATGCATTCAAAGAAACATGCTCCCTCCTGTTCAAATTTGTCTTTCCACATTGTCTTAACATATTAAGAAATCTTAACACATTAAACAGAAATTGTGCAATAATTTTAGAGATTAATGACAAGAGTGGGAGAAGACAATGACTTTTCTTTGAGAAATTATCTGGAGGCATTTTGCCTCCAGTCTCCAATTAAAAAGAAACCACAGAACACCTTTTATCTTCCCTTATTTCACTCTCTTCCTCAGAATACTGTGCTAAAGCAGTATCCTGGACGAAAAAACAGGCATTAACTAGATAACATGAGCAATCTGGGTAATAGGCTTTATGTAGTCCACAGAAGTTGAGCATGGTTGTGCTTATTTCAAAAAAGCTTCACCTGGGTACATTACACTCCAAACTGTATAGACTATAAGCAAAAGATGCAGTAAACTGAACAGAATTATGTATGCCTCAGCGTGTATCATTCCCACCAAAACCAGCCTTTTTCAGGTAGGTTATGGTTATCCAATAGAGGTGCCCCATGCAGACCCAAGCTCAGCCCAATGTGCCAGCACAACCATCCCAGAAATTCAACTGTTCATACTAACAGCACGGCGCAGAGTTTATACGCATTTTCCAGGTCACCTTGCGCATTGATCTGATGTGGTTTTGCATTAGCGGTGGAAGGACACCGAGATACAATATTAGATTGCAAATGATAATTGTGGCATTTCGGACAGTGAAGGAGAATGGGTGATTTGTGTTGTCGGTGATTGTGCATAGAGATTACAGAGGTGAATTTCTGTGTATGTGTCTGACAGCAGCTGAAGTGAGTCTCCATCTTTTCCTTCACGCTTTTATTAACTGGACTCAAGACTATACATTTGTGCACAGTATATACCTTACTCATTGCGTGTTTTCTGGCCTGTCCACCTGAAAATCCTCCTGTGCCCCCTCGTTCAGCCTGTCGTAGATCTCCAAGCAGGTCTCCTCTCAGCATCTCGCTCTGCAGCCACTGCAAAGCTCTTGAAGGTCACTAGGTGGCCAGCAGGCTGCAAGCAGAGTGTGTTATTGCTGCCATGGCAGTTCAAGTGGAAATATCTGCGAGGTTCTTCACAAGCCCAAAATTTCCATAAGATTCAGTTCCAAGTGAGTATAGAGTATACGGATGGAGTATGAAAACAGCGGGGGCGCTTGGTAACGTTTATAGTTGTTGTGAAGACAGCAGCTGAGTGAGTGCTCAAAGAATTGGCACAGGATCTCCTCCTCCTCCAGCCCAGCAAGGAAAAGACATTACAAGAATGGGGGGAGAAGGCGGGGATCTACCACCACTGTGGAGGAGCTCAGCGCTTGAAGAGTTATGAACATGCTGCCCACCGAGGACAAGACTCTGCTGTTACACACAGTGACGGCAGCGAGTGGAATGATTAGCCAAAGCTACAAAATAAGGCAAATACGGCACCAAAAAGCTATGACCCACCCACTCAAACTCATATGTGAAATTGTAAATCAAAGACTAACCACCCAGCAAACTGGCAGCTGGCACCATAATGTTACATGCAGAACCAGCGAAAGGCTTCCTTATGTGTTTTGGGTTAACTGTTTCTTAAGTTCTTTGCCATGAAAGAAAGACTTAAAAATACGTGTATGCGCAGTTGAATTTATGAGCAGAGAACAAGAAACATTAGGAGAGCAGCAATGCCACCCTACTGTCTATCAGCTCTCACTGCTACCTCTCTGTAGAACCCTGCTGAGGAAACCAAAGATTCAGCATTTCTGACAATTTGTCATTTCAACAGGAAGCCCTTTCTGCCATGCAGTAATAAATGTTTCTTGCTGGCAAATTCACTTTTTTACCACCTCTAGTGTCTCACTAGGACTGGCGTCAGACAGCTTCAACAAACCTTAAAGTCAGCCTTTCAGAACATCTACATAGTGTCTTCTATTGTAACAGCATTCAAATGAAAAAAAAAAAAGGAAACCATTTCAGTTCTGTCTATTCCAGTGTCGTTGGTGAACTTTAATGAGATTCGCGGTCCCAAAGGCAAGTTTTGTTCTGAATTTCCTACTGAATGTATTGGCAAAACAACAGCTGTTGTACAGTGCTAAGGCTGTCTCCTACCCACCCCCTGCTTTGGCACCACTTGCTTGGATGTGTTGATTCATACGTAGGAGAAGGGGAAAGCACTGGACCCACTGGCTGTAGAGCGTAGGAAGGAGGTGCGTCTGCCAGCAAATCTTTAGACTTTGATCACTCCTACTTATTTGCCTCTGTCTCCCTGCAGCACTCATTTTGCCTACAGTCATCCCACCTTGGCAAGCGTGTTTGCAGAACCTAATAAGCCAAGCATAGTCAAGCCTATTAAGTATAGAGATGGGAATCCTCCAAGGAAAACCTAGCTACTGCAGGAAGATATCCAGCTGGCATGCTGCTTTCTTTTTTTAGTAAAAAACAGTCACCCAGCATTGCACAGTGGGTGAGGAGCAGGAGTTTGGTGGTAGAAAGCATTTTTTCCCTTCTTCTTTCAAACTGAAGCATGGGTCACTTGTAATCACCTGAAGGACAGTAAGAATTAGCCTAAAACTGTCACATGGAAAGAGATATCCAGGTGAAAACTTAACCTGATTAATATTCTACTTCATTAAAATTATGCCTGCAAATCCAAAACACTTGTCCCCTTTCCCATTTTAAGGATTCTAAGTGGACTGAATACTCTTTGTAAGAGGAGATAACATTTTACCTCAAAGGGGTTTACTACATAGTCACTCAAGCTCACTAAAGGCTTTGGCATGAAATACATCTAACTCTCTTTGCATATGATTTGGACCCTTGTAAAGCGCAACATCCCATGATCTGAGCAATGAAGATTTAATTTCAGTTAAGTGCAAAAAGTCAATGACAGGTGCCATGAATGAGACCCAGTACAGCCTACAGCAGAGAGAGTACTGGTCTACAAGACACCAGAAGGTTGTTCTTGACATGCCTGGAGTCACAGACACATGTTTCCACTCAGCTGGGAGGTCAGTGTCCATAGGCAGGTCTCTGGATGGGAGTTAGCACCTGATTCATGTTAGTGTCTAATGAATTTGTCAGTAATTACAGTAGAACAA
Organism: Piaya cayana; assembly: GCA_013389865.1. Classification (NCBI taxonomy): domain Eukaryota; kingdom Metazoa; phylum Chordata; class Aves; order Cuculiformes; family Coccyzidae; genus Piaya; species Piaya cayana. Next base: position 26,177 of record WAAB01014699.1, on the reverse strand, counting down.
TTATAATTTCACAAAATAACATTACATTCACAATAAATGTGTGTCTCATCTATTACACCACTGCCACCACTGCTTTCCCTGCCCAACAGCTAAACAATAGTGGGATGCAACATTATCTATGGAGTTTGCTGGGAACAGTGAGATGCCCTTCCAGTTTAAAAATGTGAAGAATAACTGCTCTACAGAAACATTTTTGGGATGCTTTCGTAAAGGTTTCTGTTCCTGGTTCATCCTGCCACGATGAACATTTCCCATTTTATGGGATTCACACCTCTGGGTTTTCTGTTCTACCACCCACAATCACTGTAATTTCCTGTTACTTCAGTATCCGCCTACAAGTTCTCTGAAAAATATACTGGGCTCTTCAGGAACTAGGACAACACTGATACATAATAATTACATTACTGTACATTCGCATACCCACCCTGCCTTCTCCAGCAACTCCTTAGCTGGGGCAGAAACCGATTTGAGCCCTACCAAGACAGCTGCTCTGTGACTGACCGAGGATGCGACTTTGGTCCTGGTGGTGTGCAGGGAGCACACGCACAGAAAACCCCAGCACTGTTACCACCACGTACGTTTTCATTTGCATCAAAGTGGGAAACATTTTGTTTTCAGCACAGTGTGACTCAGAAGCCCACTTCTTGATAGAAAGAAGTCTTTAATTTTGTTTTCATCTGATGAAAACCATGAAACAGCTCCATTTCACCCAATTTGCTCAACATCATGCGAAAGTGTTTGCAACTGTAAGCAAAACGTTAAAAATATTGTGAAGATTAGGAGAGGGAAGATGGGAACAGTTTGGCATGATTGTGGCTGACAGCTGATATTTATTAGGACTGGATTGAGCAGTAACTTAATAAAACCTGCCACTTCAAAACAACCAAAACCAAACATGTCCCAAGGATCAGAATCCAATTTGGGAAGGGGAGGGGGTGACAGAGCAGGCAACCCCTCCCTGTGACTGCTCCGACAGTTTTTGCTTTGGGATATAACAAATCTTAGCACATGATGTACCAGAGCCTCATTACTGAAAACATCACAGCTTGCTGAGCGTACAAGTACATACAAAGTTTATAATAACTCCATATTCCTGAGGAGTTATCAAAAAAATCAACTATGGGCTTTGTATTACAGACCTAGTGTCAATAAACTACCTATTTAATATGCCAGGGCACTAAGACAAACAAATCCCCTTCAGTCTAATACAGAGAAATCCTAGACTCGGAAATTATAATGATACTATCCCTGTTGCTGTGTAGTAACAGGGGAAAATACTGACTTTCAGTGATCTCAGATTGTTAAAAATCTGTGAGTAATTAAAATTAATGTGGAAATTTCTGCTAGACTGCTTAAGAAATAAAGCAGCTCCTTGCTAACACTGCTGACTCTGATGATAAGTTAAAATTTGCTGAGGACATCAGGCTATGAGAAAAAGACAAGAAAAGAATTGAAGAAACAGTTTGTTGGTTTTTTTTTTGGCAGTGGCACATGCACAGCCTGTCATGGTCTGGCACACTCTCATGTGCAATGTGATCTTTTAAAGGCTTTAGTTTTATCTTTTAAGAAGAACTACAGCAAGAATCCATGTGGGGACAAACATTGATCATGACATGCAAAAATAAATACAAACAGAACTTGTACTGAACGGTAATGCAAGGTTATTTTAAAAATCCTTTTCCTGGCAAATGTTGATTACAGCAAGATCTTCCCTTTTAAAGAAACTAAGAATAAAATTAGAGGTAATGTGTTAAACTAATGTCTCCACATAAACCAAAACTATCCAAAAAAATAATTCTAGCATGTCTTGGTCAGGTTTACCCTTGCAAAAAAATGTTTTGATCCAATTTTAAATTTGGGCTAATTCATTTGGAAACACTGACCTGTTTCTGCTTCCATCCAATCAAGGAATAAAATTCCCAGTAGGGCAAGGGTTGAACCATTTTACTTTTAAGTTTATTTTTCCTTGTTGTATTTAATGTTCTAACCAGACGTCCTACAAAATAAACTACAACAAGTTTGTCTGGACATTTAATAAGGGCCAGATTCAGCAAACACCAGCTAGTAAATTTAGTATTTAATGGGTAGAATTCACTGGCCCTATTTTGCAAAAAAAAGAGACATATTCAAGGAAGGATATTACATGCAGAGATGTCTCAGGGAGATATTGCTAAAGTGTACATCAATTTTCATTTATATGGTTTAATTCTTGATGTGATATCTTTATTGTGTGCAGACTTGCATATTTTCAACCTAACAATTATTTTTTAATGTTTCCATGTAGATAATTTCAATAGACTTATACCAATACAGCATTTTCAAAGTCTGAGAGAGTTCACCTAGAATATTTTTGATTTTTGGCTACGGAGGTCAAAGCAGGACACAGTAAAGACCCAAAATGCCCATTTCCCTTTGGAATGTCATTATAGTATTTTTGTACTTTATAATACTTTAAATAAGTAGGTCATTATGAGGATACATTTCTTTTTTATTAGTAATATTAACTTATCACAACTGGTAAAAGAGCCAAGGTAATGAAGGTAAAAAGAAAGTAGGTAATATTAAAAGATTAGTTTGCAATATTTTTATTCCAGGCTGTGTGGAAAAATGACTTTACAACTGAAAAAACTCAGCTAAAGTGGCACTGAAGACCTCATCCCATTCCCAGTAGACTCTGTGGAAAGACTTCAGCAGTGCCTGGACCCAGTCTGTTATATGAGGTGAATGAGTAATAAGAATAATACATGGAACGATTCACATTTAATAGGACTATTGTCAAAATACAGTGCAAGCAGGAGTTCAGGAGACCTTGAATGCCTGTCAGTGAAAGTCTATTTGCCCAATTCTCCTTCTTGATTTCTTACTGCAAACTAGATAGCAAAGCAAGAGCAAGAACCTGGCTCAAACCACCTCCATCTCCAGCAAAAAACCAAGCACACAGAGTTATGGGTGATGCTACATCCTTAGCCCAATCTGGATGTTGCAAATCCTAGTGAGGGGTGAAAATGCAGACACGCCGAACAGGGCCAGGACACACGTTCAGACCTGAGTGTTCTCGTCAGATCCCCTGGTCAAGACTTGGTATATACGCTGCTCCCACTGCCCTGATGCAGTCTGGTCCTTTAGTCTAATGCTGGAAACATGCAGGGGTTGACAGAGTTTGTTCTGGGAAGACTGCAGAACCAAGAGGAAGAGGTCATGCTTTCTCATCTCTTCTGCTCGCAAGCATTTTTTCCTGTGCAAGTCCTCATTGTTCCAATCAAAATTACTGCTCCTATATGCCACAGTCCCTGGGAAAATGGTACTAAAGCCCAGCTCATCTGAGTTAGATCCTAGGCCAAGAAGGACAAATGCATGAAAGCACCACTGCTGTAAACACCAATCTGTTTACCCACTATCTTATTACCAGGACCAGAGTTACAAGAGAGATAATAAAGACATCAAGACTCTCTGAATTCATTTAGGTAGAAAAAGATAGGAAAGAAGAGTTATTCCTCCCTTAGACTTAAAGGAAAAAAAGGGAAATTAAAAAGGAAGATTATAATCAAGTGTATTGCAATGGCCATTTAGTAAAGACAGTCGGGGAATGACCACACATACTGCAATTCCTATATTGCTTTGATTTTTAAAATGTAATTTTGGAAATACAATTTCTTTAACTGTCTCTAGTGATAGCAAGTGCTTTTAACCACTGCTTGTAATATAGCAAGACCTGTTTTAACATCTGAAAACAATAAATAGAGCACTGAAAGGCAACCTACGCTTTCAGCTCTTTTTAACGACCCCAAAGAGCATTCCAATGAGTAATACTAGAATAGCCAAAACCTCATATTATCTCATGTTGTTGCCATTGTCTAAATGAATAGTATATGCTAAATTTTATAAAGAGAATATGAATAGCAACATACTGTCTAAAATACTTATCTATGAAAGAAAAGGTAAAAGCCACACGATACACAAACGGGTAGTGGTGATTTATACAATGCTCCCTGAGTGCAAATGACCCCACTATATCTCATTATCCTAAGTATAGTTATAAATTCCTAGGTGACAACTGAAATGTGGAAATAGCAGGGACATTATAGATCTCCAGTCTCCAATTATTCTAGGTAAAATATGATTTTTTTTTAATTAAATGGCAAAAAGCATCAGAGAAAATATTGAGTAATATGGTAGATAAAGGCTTTATAATCTACTGCTTTGAACTTCTTTTCATATTAACTGGAAGTGTAATCTGGGTGTAAACGCCACATAATAAACCTGACTTCCTTCTCACTGACATCACCTTGAATTTTGCTTCCAGCCTTCATGGGAATGGACACACGGGAAATAACACACAAAACAAAGCTCTCTAAATATGTATTTAGCAACTGTTTTTTAACACAGCCTTTCTGAGGTGATGAGAAGTAACAGCAGACTTGCTGCTAAGACTCTTAAAAGCAACAGTGACTCTAAGGACTATCTCCTGCCTGCATGTGAATATAGAGACTAACAAAAAAAAAACAGTAGAAATTTTAATATAAACATACAGCATTCACTCTCTAAACTCAGAGACAGATTAAACACCTAGAACTTCAATGACAATTAATGTGCATTAGCATTGTATCCCTAAAACAGACTCAGGAAGGAATCACCTCCTGCACAGACATCTGCCATGTTAAAGGTCAGGCTGCAAAGATGTAAAGTGTCCTGTAAAAAGTTTGGGACGTTTTATTCAGTAGCAGTCACATGAAAAGAGTATTTATCTTACCTGACTTCCATAATAAGAAAATGTATCGCAACCTGTCACATAAGCACCCTTTACAGTGTAGGTAAGGGACAGACGTTTTCAGAGAGCGATTAATCCCACCTATTTCTGACATTTCTTTAATCCCACCATGTTTGGTGCTTGAAATGTAGAAAGTCACAAGGTGTACCCAGCTCTGCAGCAGAGAGGGGATGAAGTAGGAAGAATTGGCAAGTACTTCTGTTAGTTATAATTTGCCGGCATTTGCAAGCACACAATTTCGTACAGTCTTTCTATATTGTAGTCTAGCCTGATTTTTGTAAAGATCAAAATTTCTCCTGAAGCTGACAAATTAAAATAAAGGGAAGTGTGTCTCTTTTTATTTTTTAATGAAAAGATGATAACAGACATGGGTTCGTTTTTTCTTTAGTATAAACTATAATTTAACAACAGCATTAGGTTTTAGTCTGTATCAACCCCAATACACATCAGTCTCTCCCTCCTCAAAGCAAAGTGAGACATTATTATTTTAATCTCAGTTCATATCATAAATAAGATTTTTGTATGGTAGAACAAATCCAGAAGAATTGCAGCACGGCTGTAAACACAGAAAACCAGAGTGAGATGAAATTTTGTCTTTGCATATGCAAGCGGGGGTGTAATCAACTTCTCTATATCTGAGAAATTAAGATACAAGACACAGCTGTCTCACAGATGCACTCAGCAACCTCAGCCTATATCCCATGTGCCATGAGTCAACCTGTCAAGATACTCATGAGAAGTCTGCTTTCAGTTTAATTGCCCAACAAGATCTTCCAGGTAGTTTTGAAACAGACACAGGAGTCATTCTTAAATTGAATTCCTTTCCTGGGTTAATTGCAGTCTCCTGGATTAGCCTCCAGCAATCCCTATCTCTACCACACAAAATTTGCGAAATAAACATCCAACGCCCCCAACATTTGCCATTCTGGCTCTTATATAAACAAAGATCTCTTCATTTAATCATGCGGATTCCTTAGGTTGAATTAGTCAAATCAATCATATATGGAGGTTTGTTCAGCTCTGACAATTATCAGTTTGCAAAGAAGTCTGGCGTAAAGAAAGGGGGTCTAGGTATGTTAACAGATACTAGGGCTCTTCTCACCATTCTGAAGGAAATCTAGGACTGCAAAGGAGACCAGAGGTCCAGCCCCCATAGCGACTTGGGTTGTACGGCACTGACTGCGCTGATGAGGGATGACTCAACCTGAGCAGCTTTACCACGATTTCACAAAGCGGCACCTCACTCAGGCTCACACAGAGGTGGCAAGGCAGGCGCTGGCTGCCTGTGAGCTGGCTGTGTCTCAGGGCACTTCCGTCTGTCAGGCAGTGAGAAGCGAGCAATGTTCCAGACAGGGCTTGTATTCAGTTCTCAGAATATGATTTCAGGGCCCTGCCAGCTGGAGCCAGAGGACAAGTCTTGCTTGGTTGATGTCTCGCTGCTTGCAGACATTTGCCTCCCTCACTTGATTCTCCCTTGAATCTCCTGACGCAGCGGGTGCCTTAAGTACAGATGCTCCAGCCTGTGCAGATTTGCAGGGAAGGGTTGCAACAGATTTATTCCCTGTTGGCTCTTCTAGCAGCTCCCTCCCCTAAAACACACTGCCCTTGGCACACTCCCCATCAAGACCGGACAACAGCAGCTAGAGGAGACACCCACTGCTTCAAGTATCCCCAAAAACATCAGTAGAGTCTCAAGGACAGGAATGCCGCTCTCTGCCTCCACGCTGCCCTGGAACCAGTGCCCGGCACTAACCTCACAGGCATCCCAGAGCTCCAGCAAGTGAAAGGGGCAGACACGGGGCCACTGAGCCTCCCACCATCTGTGCATCCCCTGAAAGGACAGTTAGCGATGAAGAAAAGGCAAGGGATGACCATGGTCTCTTGTTTTTAATAAGGCAGAACTCTTGCTTAAGAGGAAATTGTTTTATGAACCATCTAGGCCCAGTCTTGAAACCTTGGCAACGCAGCATTATAGACCAACTTTCCTCAATTAAACCCTTCTGCCAACAACAGAGATGTTTCCATGAAACAAAAGGACAAAATACACCTCATACATAGTTTAAAGTCACTTATAAATGGAATGTTTTTGGCTTCTCTCCCAGTTACTCAATACGTGAGCTCTACAACTTGATCAGAAAGAAAAAAATAGGAGAAAAAAAGGCAACACATTGTAGTTACATTCCTCGTTTTGCCTTTTGGGGCTATAAGAAAGAATAATTCATAATCGCTCCAAATAACTGTTGTCAAAATATTCTCCATTTTTTTGGCAATTAATTAAATTACATCTGTGTGACTGTGGAGGGATCTCTCACTTGCTTGTAATACCTGCATTGTTAGAAAGACATTAGCCACCATAATTTGATTTCTCTGCTGGTATTGTATATTTATTCAGTATTTTTGCAGATACTTGTGTTGGAAATATTATTTGCCTAATAGCTTATAAGGGAACAGTTGGAACTGATGGGTGCAGAACTGTGTAAAGTTCAGAGGCCTCTGGCTGAAATCTGTATAAGTTTCCCTCTTTCCCACCTTGTCTAAGCGCTCGTCTTAAAAATGCCTGATTCAGGCTAGATCCAAAAACCATGAAGAACTCCCAAGTCCCAGTCTCAGTCTCTTCACCAAATTATACAGTCTGGATGCCTGTGCCTTTTGAAGCCGACATGCTGTGCCGCAAAATCTAACCTGATGTTAGCCTGCACGACATGACCTGATTGGCTGCTGTGCCTCAGCATAACCTGCAGGCTGACATGCTTCAATGCCTCATGCTGCCAAAATACTACAGTAGCTTTCATTAACAAAGTAATGCCAATTCATGACAAAGAACATTGGAACTATTACCCATACTTAGCTGAATCTCTTGGGAAGACATCTGAACTGTTTTAATAATTAACAGCTCACCATAATGCAAAATGATAACAAAGACTAGGAAAGCCTGTGTAGGAAATCACCCATGAAATAAACTTCTCCAGAGGAGGTGTGTTTGTTGTCCATAACACAAAATAAAACCCAAACAAACCCAGAAGTTCTGTGTGGGAGGGGAGGAAAAGGGAGAGGGAACATATCTGGCATTTACGCATTGAAGCCCATCAAATAATGGATGAGGAATCAGAGCTGACATCATGGCATAACTAACAGTCTGGGACCTATTTGCATGTGGTTAGGAACTAAATCCTCCTCTGCTGCTGATGTCATTTGACAAACTTGCATTAGTGATGGGGATTGGCAGGATTTCCTTTTTTTTCCACATATTAAACCCCCATGGCACACCGCTGGCCTATAGGAACCTGGGAATGTCAGGAACACTGCAAGGACGTGAGGTATTTGAGAGCAGAACAATTCACACACTGGGGCTGCACAGGCACAGGCAAGGGGCGATGACACCCTCTGTATGCACCAGCAAGCACTCGTGCAGCCCACGTCCCGCAACAACAAACAGCAGGATACGTACAGGGTCAGGTAGTTAGTAAGCAAATACTATAGTTCGTATGCGAAAGAAGCAAACAGGGTGATTCCTCTTTCACCCCTACGGGCAAAATAGCTCAAGCCACATGAATGCACGCAGCGTGTAAACCAATTAGGCACGTAGAGCATAAGCTGTGAGTATCCAATACCCCTCTGCATGACACAGGAGCAATCGATGCCAATTTACTGTCGCATCTGCTTTCCTATGCAATTAAATTAAACAGTCTTTTCAGTAAAAAAATCAACTAAAAGTAGAATTTAAGTTCACCGTGTTTCTTGTTTATTTATAGCTTTTTTATGTGTATGTACCTAGTGCCTATACACATTTTTTTTCCTAGCATATACTAGAATTCTACATTGAAGGCCTTAAAACATCCTATTTCAATTTCAGTGTACTGTGACAAGTAAAAGCTATGTAATTAATCATGCTAATTCAAATGAGAATTACTTTTTGGTTGAATTAGTGTTTTTATAATTGCCTCCAGACTTTGTGCTTTCATTAATACTATTAGTGTGGTGGAATTACTTACTTCTAGTTTTATATACACTTTTCTGTAAGTCAACTAACAAAACTAATTAGTAGCTGTGAAAGAGCATATTAATAGAACAAAAATATATAATATAGTTCTGAGAATTCTCAGGTTGAACCCTATATATCACAGGGCTCTGCTTAGTACTCCAGGCCCTTTCCCCCAATATAAATAAACTTATGTAAAATTGAAGGTTTTTAAACTTGCCTTTAAACCATGCACTTCCTGAACGAACCATTTTTAAATTACACATAAACACATGTAATCAATCTTTACTATACAGCTAGGAATTTACCATACGGTTGAGGGGTTAGATTTTTATTTTTTAAAGCAGGCACTTGGCACTTGTAGATGAAAATGTACAATTAGCAACAATAATCTAGACTAAGACAAAAAGCAAATTTTACAGTATCCTGCAATGACAGCATCACTGGAAGAGTTAAACAATCCAACAGCAGCAGCCGGACCCAGTAGGACCCAGGCAGAATTTGGATTAATAGCTTCACAAAAGCAAAGTAAAGATGAGGAACATTTTTTGAGTTCGTTTTTTACTGTTTTAAAGATTACAGGGCAGAGTTTCTGCTGGAGTGAGGGAACAGAAGTTACACTGTAGTCAACTGAACAACCACATTTTACATTCGCCTTGGGAATGTAAAACCATGTACGATTTGCAAGAGCAGCTGAAGATGTTGAGCATATAACCTGTGACATTTCTGAGCGCTCCTCATTTCTGTAATGCTTGTATGCAGCTTTTCCCGGATCATGGGCTGCTGAACCATGTCCGTAGCAAGGCAAAGCTGCACGATGCCTGGGCAGAGCAAGGTGAGAGTTCTCCAAGCACCCCTGAGATGACCTGGGGATGAGGAATTCACTGGGTTTCATTTACAGCTTATCCTGATTGCCTGCAGATGGGCAAGGCAATGGAGACCTGTCCATCAGGGCCAAGAGAGCTGACCCTGCTCTGCTCTGGCACCACAGAGACTTGCCAGTTCCCATGTGCCTCAAACTCCTGGTCTCATCTCCTGCTCCACTGTCTCGGGGCACCAGGGTTTCAAGAAATTTCATCTGGGCCCTGCTGCATCCTTTACACTCTGAAATCTCACCTGCAAGAGCTACCTGACCTACTGACCATGCAGGGGGTTAGAGCAGGAGAGGGACAGGAAGGTTATGCACCAACCAGGCACCACTAAAACACATCATATTCCTCAGCAAAAGTTTAGTACCCTCTCCCACCACAGGGTCAGTGTGCTTGGAGCCTGCCGTCACATAACTCTGCATCCTCATGCCTGCTCTTATCACACACTAACATCACACAGCCTCATGCACCTGGTATTGAGGGATTTAAGAGGTCTGCATAAATACAGAAGCAAATAAAAAGGGGGAAGCTGAAGGATGCAAGCACACGTATTTAAATAAGATTCATCGAGTCTTCCAGAGATGCATGTAAAAACCCTACAGAGCTTT
>WAAB01014699.1:0-15614 GCA_013389865.1 Piaya cayana | reverse complement strand
AGTTTTTTACGGAAAGGGTCATTAGGCACTGGAATATGCTGCCCAGGGAGGTGGTTGATTCGCCTTCCCTGGAGGTGTTTAAGTTACGGGTGGACGGGGTCCTGAGGGACATGGTTTAGTGTTTGATAGGAATGGTTGGACTTGATGATCCAGTGGGTCTCTTCCAACCCGGTGATTCTGTGATTTAAGAGGTCTGCATAAATACAGAAGCAAATAAAAAGGGGGAAGCTGAAGGATGCAAGCACACGTATTTAAATAAGATTCATCGAGTCTTCCAGAGATGCATGTAAAAACCCTACAGAGCTTTATTTTTTTTGGAGAGCGCTGCTATCGTGCAGATGGAAACAGATAGTGTGTGAACTTCACGGACAAAGATGCAACTCTGCTTCACATTACATTTGCCGGTCCTGTACTAGCACAAGGGCAATTACACCGAGGACAGGCAGGTAGCCTGGCTGGGACTGTCTGATAGACAAAAATTATTTAAATTTCCCTGGACAGAGGCTGTTCCCAGTAACATCAGTCTATCCGTCTGCACCAGTTTTCTCCCTGCCCCTCGCTCCCCTCAAAATGGGGCGGGGGATGCTCCCTAAACTGCCTCTTTGTAAATGTAGTTCTATATTCCTAATCCATTCATTTCCTCAAGTTTAATTGCTTCAAGAGTAAAGGGAAAAAAAATAAGTGCAAAGAGGAGAAAAAGGACCTTCTTAAAAGTGAAATTAGAGCTGCGGGAACCTCACTCAAAGCTGAATATCCCTGTTTATTTACAGAGTGGGTGCAACACAGACAAGAGCAGTCTGAGCCCTCTCTGGCTACCTTGCCAGCTTGCTTTAATGCCAACTTAGGAGGACCACCCAGGCGAGGGTATCGTGGGCTCATTGCCCACACAGTCTTTGGCCCTGTTTCTGAAGCTGCCAACAAAGATGCCAATTAGGGCCGGCAGCGATTTGGACACCTGTCTGCTCCAAACCCGCATGAGACCACCAACTAATGCCTTACACACAGGATCCAAAGCAGCTATCATTTCCCTGCTCAACTTCTGTGAGCTGGGTTTGAACTACTGACCTGGAAGCAAAAGGCTCATTTATGCTTGGGCTGCAGGAGCCCAGATTCCTCCCTCCCCACTTTTCTGACTCTTAGCCATTCCAAAGTCAGACAAAACCAGGACATATAGACATTTGGGAAAGAAGCAAAGGCCACTAGAAATAGAATTAAAGCATAGCAAGGCCAGATTTTAAAATGCATATTAAGACAAAGAGAGGTTTCGGCAGGAGTGAGGATGATGGGGGAGGTAAGGGGATGCTGACAGGTGGCCAAGGGCAGGAGGAGGAGGAAAGAGAGGGACGGGAAGCAGAGCACCCACTCCTTCCAGCAGCCCTGAAAGTTTCCTCTTGTGAATGCCCCATAACCCTTCCTTTCCTAGAACGGTCAGACACAAGTTGCACCAAAGGGCAGAACTGGAAAGAAACATGAGCATTTACTCTTTCATGTCACATTTACAGTGTTCTCCCAATAAAAGCAACTTGTGCTGCACGTCCCACTTCCAGTACCACTTCAGAGCACTACCCAGATACTTGGGTTTGCCCACATCTCTCCAGACACCCTTTTTCTTTTGCATGGTCTTTATATAGTTATGGGACTTTTTTTTCCTTTTCTGATTTCTGCTTCATTTATCCCCCTACTTCTGTGTCATTTTTCATCCCACCATCTCTCCCTCCTGCTTCCCTCTTGCTGCCACCATCCCAAACTCCCATCTAGGGTAAAGAGGCTGAGGAGAGGCACAGATGTTAGTACAGCCAGACCAGGGCAGGCCAGCAGCAGCTCTCAGCCTGCCACTTACCAAAAAAGGCTAGTTTACCCCGGGAAAAGACTCTCCAAACTTCTCTGCCTGCCTCACCAGCTCTGGGTTTTCCTGTGCTGTGCAAAGATGAGGGTACCAAATGAGCCATAAAGTCTTTGTAAAATTTTTACAATTTTTACAAAAAGTTGTGGGGTGGGGGGAAGCCAAAATGGGTGCATAAGCCCTGGTGTTGGCCTGATCAGCAGCCTTCTGCAGCAGAGGCATAGTACTGAGTGTTCTGCTTCCAGAAACACGGTCTGACCTCACGTTTATCAGTGGCTGCCTGAGGGGAATATTTTCATAGAATCACAGAATCGTAGAACAACCATGTTGGAAGAGACCCACTGGTTCATTGAGTCCAACCGTTCCTATCAAAATTTTGATGGTTGAGATAGAAACAGGCTACTCCGATAAGTCTAGGTCAAAAAAGTGGTGGTTTCCCAGCTGTATGACATGGTAAAGGTGATCATGAGCAAGAGGGTATTGCTATCTCGGACAAATTTGTTGGGAACCCATGAAGGCACATGAGAAAGCTAAAGCAGCAAGAGGCAACATGGGATGAAAACAGGGCCCCTTTGGCTCTTGCACTGGGTAGTGAGGTTGGGATGGACAGTCCTCGTTTGAAATAGCAGCTGCTCCGAGTCTACCCGGGTTTGTGAGTTTGGAAAGCCTTGTGGAAAAAGGGCTTGAAGGGCTTGTTCTCTTGGCAGGTTTTTCCAAGTTCTCAGAGCTCTAATTATGATGGTGGGTGAGGAGAGGCAGTTTTCCAGTGTACCCTTGCCAACATGTTTATATGGTCTTTGAAGTTAATAAAAGGAATAAGTAAAATACAAAATAACACAGATATAGCCAATCTCATACTCCTTTAAATGCCACTTTGCTATGTCACCCAGCCACTGCCCAGCTCTCAGACACATATACCAGGACATGCCATACCGTATATTTATAAGAGTTCCCACTGGGTACAAAGGTGACACTAATAGGAAGCCATCACTCTTTATAAAGTTGAGTCATTTCTTTTTAAAAGAATGAGGGGGGAAAAGCCCTTTGATGGGCCAAATGCTGCTCCCCTTGATGCTGGCATAAATCCTGAACATCAGTGAGAATTACAAAGGGACTGCTCAGGATTTACGCCACATAATTCAGAGCAGAATGAGGCCTGATAACTGTTTATTTTTTTAAAAAATGAAGGCTTTAAAATAAACCATGTGGATTTTCACTTATATTAGATGTGTAAAGCGGTCTCTGAAGAGCAGTTTGTAAAAGCAGAGGAAACCATACATTGTGCATCAGACCATAGAGTAGAGCCAGGAATGCATCTAAAGCCCTGTGAGAGGCATTCGGCTCTGCAGGCAGTGCCCGCAGCAACTCTGGCTTGGGCAAAAGTGCTGTATTCCTTTAAGCATAGGCTGGTGCACCATGTAGCAGAGAGGCTGTAGATTCAGCTGTGTTCTTACCTCACTTTCCCTTCTGCAGTGACCTCATCCTGTTACAATGCTACTATTCATGCAGATGGGATGGAAGACTTGCATACAAAAGTTTCATTTAGGCACATAAACATGAATATTTAGCCTGTTTGATTAGAAATGAAAGCCAAATATCTCTATTTCTTGCAATCTGCAAGAGACTTTTAAAGTTTTTTGGTAATCCTGATTTTACAAGCCAGCATTGAAAAACAACATAATGAATCACATGCAATAATTTCTCTGATAACCATGTTAATATGCTTGTTCTCAGTGATCCCATCACAGCTTTTTTTGCTTTAAAGAATTAGTCAGGAAAAGAGCACATGCAAGCACGCACCAAGACAAGATAGATTGATTTTAAAAAAAGAAACAGTCCTAAGTTTCATTCTTAGCAAGTGTAAACTGTTGTTGCTGAAGTCAACATAGCTCCATAGATATTAGATCTACTCCTTTCTGAAACTCTAATCCCAAACTGATAGTGACATACATGCTATTTCACGAAGTCATTATTGTTTCTCTCCCTCTGTGACTTTCACAGGTTTTAACCATGCGTAAGTATAGCGACAAACACAACAGAATATTCCACAGCTGAACTTTCTAAAGCTTGGGGTGCGACTGCTTACTCACATCACTTGAATCAGTCTCCTGGCTGGGGAGCCTCAGCTGCCCCTGGTCCTGTCGTGCCACCAGAAAGCCATTCAGAAAACCTAACGTTAGGTTGTAATTAGCTCTTAACCTAAGTGCTCCATTAAATCTATTAGGAGATTTGGCTCCTGATTTAGACAGGTGTCTCAAATTGGGCTATGCAAATAAACTCCAGATATTTTCCATAGCCAGACCTGACACCCCACCCATTTCAAATGAAGAAGATGAGCAATTAAATCATTTCACACTCTATTTCCTCTGCTCGGCAGTTCTCAGCCTTAGTCACCTCCCTGCCACGTCAACATCTCAGTGTTGGTTCTGAACAGCTCCACCAGGTACGGTCATTTGTGTTGACTACACCTCCTGAACTTGGGTAGTTACCACTACTGGGCTTAGATGGTCTTACTGAATTCTGCTGGCCTGCCCATGGTTTTTACTGTATCTCTTTATAATTAAAGAGTTTCTATCACATGTTGCTCTGGGTAAGTAATCACGTAACACCACTGATGAGAGTAAATTGCAGCAAAATAGAACTGTTTACAGAAATTGTGACACTTGTCAGTGCTCCAGAGTAAGAACACTCCAGTTTTGCATGGGTGTCCTTAGAACTTAAATTTGCATTTAGAATTTAGGTTCAAATAAAAAGATCACAATTTACACACATAGTGCATTCATCATAACAGTTCTTCATGTATGACCTAATCATAAACATATTACAAGTAAAAGGAACCATTTAATTTGACTCGGATAGTTCTAGGGGTTCTTCCTATCGGTGACACGTAATTTTCTTTGGCCTTGTTCAAGTGAGCCCCAATGCCTTTCTCTGTTCACCTCACCTCGTTGCAGTGCAGACATCTTTGCAAGTTCCCCCCTACCTTCAAAGGACAGATTCCTGCCTGCTCTCTAGTTTCTTCCTTCCCCTTTGAAGGTTCCTTTGTTTCACATCTTCCTTCAATGGCCTTAATCCTCCACAACTTGATAATAAAAACAGAGGAGTGACTGAATTTGTGTCCTGAGAACAGTTCAGGAAGGGAAGAACCGTCCACCACAACTCAGTAAGCGAGGTCTGTCAACAACTTTGGCATTGCAGGTCAACGCTAGCTAAGGAATCAGCAAAATATTTCACTGCTGCTCCTCCTCCATCCATGGTAACCCCTTACTACCTTCCTAACTACAGTCTTGCATCCCTTGGTAGCACCACCAACCTCTGGCATCTACCCATCCTTTGCAGCCAAATCCCAATCTACTGAACTACCTCAGAATCATGAGAACATTGCCCATATTAAGATAACAATAATGATACAACCCAAGATAATTGTTAGCTCCCACACGGAACCTTGATGTCTGTGGAGACTAGCACCCAAAGCAGACTAAGGCTGACAATACCTATTGTTTACCTAAACACCAATATAAAATACCCTGGGAAAAATTATCTCCTGTGATTCACCTGCTAAATTACAGCTCTTGTGTCTTGCGCTTCCTGCGTTTGCAGTTTCCCCACTTACTGTCAGGGAGGGACAGGGTTGTGATAAGAAAGGGGAACTGTGGACTTGGAATCTGCAAAGCAGATCTGAGATGAGATTTTTGCTGTAAATTTGCTATCAAGTTCATTAAACACATCTTTACAGGGATCTGAGTAGCTACTAATCTCAAACCAATAACGTTTAGAATTTTACAAGCAATTTGGTTCGATAATTTACACAGACCCCTTCAGCTGTCTTGCTGAAGCAAATACACCAGTAGTATTTATGAATTCATGTTTCTGGATGGAGTCTGGATCACTCTTATCCTGGAAGAGTAAAAAGTGTCACAATTTCAGTGAACAGTCTCATTTTGCTATCACTGGTTCTGTTGTGTGACCCCTCATACACAGCAACACATGATAACTTTTTTATTATAAAGAGAGAGAGTGACAAGAACTTATCTTCCTGTCATGTTTGCGCTGAGGCACTGAGGGACACCTAACTATGTGGTGTGTATTGCAAACCAGTTCTCATTCTTCACTGACTAGTGGGAAACATTCATTGGGTCTCTACACACATTTTGGCATCTGGTAAGGGTTTAGGAATTCTCCATATTCTACCCAGAGAATCATACTTGAAATTGAGATGAACTCTCAAAAGATGATAATTCTGACCCCAAAACCATTTTAAATGCTGCACTTGCAGAAAACTGATTGTTGCAAGATTACACTGCGATGATTAAGCAAATGTTTGGGAAGACCCTGAAAGGTGCAGAAAAGAAAAATTTGGCGTTGTTATTCCATGTAAATTAATCCCTGACAGATTAGATTTTACCCAGTGGCACTTTCAATTATGTGCCTCAAATAAGGTTTTAATTTAGATTTAATAAGACAGTTATTGCATGCTAATTAAATACTAATGGATTATGAAAAACGTATTTTCTCAGGTTGAACAATCTCACAGTAAGCACATCTCTCTAAACCTGAATACACATGGTTTTAATCAGTCATTGGAATAAAGTTAAAACATAATTGCTGAAAGTTGAAGTATGTGATTGGACTCAAGAAGACAATTACAGTATGTCTATTACACAAATGTGGATTTGATAGAAGAATAAATAGGCAATAACTATATTTATCTGCTAAATAACGGTATTGGTTTAAAAGTATTCATATGCCACCCATATTAACTGAATTTAAACTTAAAAAAGGACATAGGAGAACAAATACATTTCATTAAGCAGACTCACACGCAGGACTGGTCAGTAAAATGCATTTCTTTTAAAAAAAAATTCTTGACTAAAAGACATTTCAATATTCTTAGACCCAGATTTTTGCTTAGAAGTAGTATAGTGCACTTTTTATATAGTGCCTGTTAACAAAAATATAACTTTATCACTTGCCAAGAATGATGTCACATTTTTAGGTTTTGGCCAACTCCTCAGCCAACTGGAGTCTACTTCTGAAGCATGTAAAACTATTTATCTTTCAAAAAACCTGGCAATCTCATTGAACACTTCTACACACATTGATGTATTAGATACTCCTAGCAACCCAGTAAACAGAAAATAACCTGGAAGATTAACTTAACTAATGAGATAATTTAGCAATTACAGGTATTCTAATTAGCATTAGTGAATACATCCTTAAAAAACTGATTGCTTAACGACTAACTGTCCCCTGTTGCTCCAGAGGACATTGCTTCACTGAAGTCCTTTACAATGCCTGAGCCCGTGCCAAGAGAATATGGGTGCTGGATAAAGCCTCTATCATCATAATACCTTTAATCAACACTTGCAGAAAAATGTATCTGAAGCAAGCTACATGCCCTGAGACTATTATCAGCTTTTTAGGATATTCTTACATTTATCTGTACCACTGACACAAGCCTACAAATATAGAGCCATCAAGCCCCTCTTTCTGCAAGGCACGGACTACCAGCGTTTGTTAATCTATTCATACTTTCTGCTCTTGGCAGTTCCTCTCAAAATCTTTCGCGGAACGATCAGCCTGGGAAAGGAATAATATCCCTTCAGTTGCACCAGCACAAAAGTGGAAAAGAAGACTTTCACAGCAGGAACCCCTCGTTAAATACCCTGGCACGAGAGATGCCAACATAGCAGTTAAAAACTAATCATATCAAAAAGAAGAATTAATTTGGTGGTCATATGCCAGTTGTGAGCACTTGAAAGCTGCTCTCTGGTTCTGCACTATGGCAGCAGGACAACCGCAGGGAAAAAAAAAGGTGTTTTAGGCCAGACTAGAGGTACCTTGGCAGGCTGTGTGGGTGAGCCTGCACTGCTCCTGCCAGCACTACAATTATTAGATGCTATCATCCCCTTGCATTCACTAGTACATGCAAACTTTTAAAACAAACAAGCAAACCAACCACACAATGAAGTAATGGGCTGTTTTGCATTTCTCCTGGCATGGATACAACCTCATTCATCTGATAGCCATGCTACTGAAACCAAAGCACAGAAAACCCAAAGTCAAACAAATGAAAATGCATAGATTTATTCTTGTACTCACTCTCCCAGACAGCACAGGAAAGGAGAGACCATACAGAACATTTGCAGCAGTATCTATGGGACGACAGGCACTTAAACCCATTCCGCAGTACAAGCTCAGAGCTAGCCCTTGTGCCAAGTTTCAATGACATGCTTCACTAACGCAAATTGCTTACTGTTGGGCTTCATTTAACCACCCTGTTACTAGCAGTTCTCTGAACTATGGAGTCTTCTCCCCAAGAATACAAAAGCCTAACGTATGAGTTCATTGCTAAAGAACGAAAGCATCTCAGCAGCCCAGGCTGTCTGGTGATTTGCTTAGCTCCTCTGCACCGGTTGTGAGTTTTCTTCTAATCTAACTGTTAGGGTCTAAGCTTAAAAGAATCCAGTCAGTGAAGCTCTCTATCTATCCAAGCACAATCCTAATCCAAACCAGGAACATCTCGCAGTAAGACTTTTTGTTTGTTTGTTTAATTGAGGAAAAGTAGTGCTCCTAAAACACTACAGTGTTTGCAGTAAAGACTGAGGTTGTTTGAATTTTTTAGAAATGCTCTAATTTCATCTCACCTTGAGAAAAGATGCAATTAAAGCACCTTTTTTTCCCCTGCTTTTTATGAACCACTAGACAGGCAGCAGTCTTTTTTTTTCCCACAGAAAGCCATATTTGCCTCAGTGCTCTACAGCAATCTGTAAAACTTGCCTCTATCACTGACTAATTATTACAGTTAAGCAAATGTTTTTCCAATGCTTATATCCGAAGCCATCAGACAAACTATAATTTGTGACCAGCCTTTGTATTTGGTAATAGCCTGATGTGGCAGAGTCAGAATCCATTCATTAGGTCTGGCAGGCAGCTTTAGCCTCCTGTGCAAGGAGCAAAGATTAATACAGACATTGTACTCGGGGTGGCCCTCATACTACGAACTCTATGGTTTCAGCTTCATTTACGAATCCAGAAAACTGTTAGTGAATTAAAGCAGTGATGTTTACAGACAAACTTACCATGTAAGACATAGCTGATGGTTATTATTTACACAAAAACTGGAGTATTCATCCTACTTAGTTCAAATTATATGCCACCAACTACTCATCCCCAAAAATGCACTGGCAAAAATTTTTGATTGGAATGTGACTGACAGGGATGGGAGATGAAATGTTCCAACTTAATTATGAGAATAGTGCCTAAACAAGAAAAAGTAGCATGTTTCCAGAAAACAACTCAGAACTCGTGAAATTTAGGCGTGTGCTTTGCTCTGTCTTCATCAAAATAGGCAGCCCTGTAGTAAGGTGCCCTGTGCTTTCTTACATTTCCAGTCTGTGCTTTGTGTTGCTACCTAACAGTTTATGTTTGGCTTTTTGAGGTGGTTTAATTTATGTCACATTTTTTGTCCCAAGTATTTGTTCCTGATTGAAAATTTGTCTTTTGACACTGAAGCTCATGTTGATAGGGAAAAGTAATTTAATCGAGCGATTTAGGGCTTGATTTCCCAAACTACTTGAGCATCTGCTTAATTAGATGCTGAAATCACACTATGAAAAAAGCACAAAGACTCATAGTCTAACTGTGAACTGGGATGTTTATTATCTGGGTTCTCTATGTTTTAATTTCACTCTGTATCTACCATCTATTACCCAGGCACGACAAGTAAACATAAGTAAACATAATCTAAATTGAACTGTAAATGCAACACACAATTATTCTGAATTAAAATTTAGTAGATTGCAAGAAAATAACACAACCTGCGAATACAATGCTTAAACTGCCCATGCCTTTTAAATCTATTCATTTAGCTTAAAAGCAAAACAGAGATAGCATATCTCTTGCAGAGCTCATCAATAATACCAGACAGACTACCCAACGCATCTTCAGCAGCATCTTCGTTTATTGAAACAAAAAGACTGAAGAAGTCATTCAACTTTACTCCTCCTTCTACACAGAAAATATCTAGTCTCATAATGCACACCATTTGGAAGGAAATTGTCAGGAAATTATGAGCTTGGTCCATAATTTTTTTTAATTACGTGTTTGTTCATAATTCCTTTATGTGTGGAATTGACAGAGGTTACACTAGAGTAATAAATTTACTTTTTCTCTTCTTTCTTCAAAGCAAAAGAAGTTAAATTCCAGCCGCGCTTATGGCCTCAGGGAATCTCTAGTTTCACTCACACAATAGCAGTGAGTTTATACGGTCCAAGACACTCCAGGAAAGCCATGGATAAATGTCAAAATATCCTATTTCTCTGCTCTGTAAGTTCTCTATCTCATAGTAGCTTTATTTTTAAGTAAAATTCATTTACAGGTTGCTATTCCTTTTAATTCTGTTTGCATCACTAGATGTGTGTCTGTAGAGTCTAGGAACCTCTTTGGTTGTCCTGCTGCATGCTCACTCCCAGCAAGCCCTGTCCCTGCATTTTAAGACTCATCGCATCCTAAACAGTCTCCCTCGGGAATGGGGAATCTTTCCATTGCTCAAAGCAGAATTAATCTGTTTGAGAGGCCAAAAACACCCCCACACCTTAGAACTATCCAAGAATAATGCCTAAAGAAGTAATAGCTGCATCCCCCGTGACCACATGAAATGACATCATGGGTCCGTCCAGACCCAGAGTTCCCGGTTCCCCTGGGCCCCACCAATCCAGAGGTCTTCCTAAATGGAACATACAAGTGATTTCTGCCTTCCAAACATGACAAAAGCCATTCATAATGACCTCATGCAATACACAAGGAGGAGAAAGACATAGAAAGTGCCAAACTTATCTTCTAATGCCTTTTGCTCTTTCCAAGTATTTCTAATAGAGGCAAGAAATCTCTTCAGTGCCTACTTCTCCAGCGTTCTTTCAGCAGTCACCAAAGAGACTATACATATATATGCACACACATACACATTATAGAAGGAAAGGTAAGAGGACTGATTTAAATGCATCAGAAGTAAAAAAAAGCTGGGTTTTAAAGCCTGCTCAGTATTTACATACTGTCAGAGCAGAGCACAGAGCGTGGACCTGCTTGGGAGCAGGGACAGGGAGCAAAATGCATCTAGGAGGATCACAAATCCAGTGAAATCCATAGAAAAGCTTTGTGCATGCCATAGTGTATCAATAATATGCCTTTTGTTAGATGTAATAAAGTCTCAGCAAACACAGGTTGACTCAGGAAGCACAAACAAAGCAGGTAAAACAACTCCAAACCATTTCAAGTTTAAAAGAAATATTACCAAAATCAAAAGCAATGTCTGGCAACTAGTCTTCCCACCACCCCTATTTAATTCTGACTGCGCTTCATTAGTGTTTAGAGATGGCTTTAGCCAAGGCCATCAAGGACAGACAGTTAGAGCTGCTACTCTCAGACAGCTCATGGATCATTTCATTTTTCCCCTAAGGAAGCTCCTGAACATACAGCAGAAAAACCCACTATGAAATACCCAGAATGGAATAAAAAATATTTCTCTGAGGATATTCTCCTGTGATGTTAGCTACCTGATGCCTATCTTTTCCCTCAAATTTCTTTTCTGGGTGCTGGCATGGGTGCAGTCTTTTAGTTTGCTGACCGTGCAGAGGTTCTCAGAGCAGCCAGGGTGGCTAAGCTCATCTCTAAAGACTTTGCAGGCAAATCTGATTTACTTTACATTTTAAACAGACCAGAAACATGGACACAGGAAGCTACCACATCTCAGATAAGGGGACGGATTAGGCTGTTCACCCTCCGTTCTAAGAGCACGTTTCATTGTGCCTTAACAGGAGGGCTCCAGGACCCCATGTGGGTGGGCTCTGAACTGAGACTTTTTGGTCTCATTAACCCCATCTATATTGTTTGGTCTTGTGTTGCAGAAGGGTATGAAGATGGCAGGCAGTGTGGAAAGCAGCGGTCAGTATTGGCATTCGTCATGCCCTAAGAGTTGCATGCTGCTGCAAGCAAGGTCAAATCCATGAAGTCAAAGGACACTGTTTCACCTAACTGAAATATGGTTTTTCATATTCATTTGAAGAAAACGATACACATACTACTAATAACTTAGAACCATCAACAAGTACTAGGCTATTAATATATCACAGTGACATGTATCAGTAAAGCTTTGGAGACAGACAGATAAATACCAGTGGAATACAGTCAGATTTTATGGTGGTCGTGTCCCTAGGCCAAATCCAGCCTGCACAAAACTGTGCTGACACCATTAAAGATACCCCAAGGATGAATTAGACTCATAACATCCTACGCTATATAATGAGATCTGTATAGGAGAATCTCTTACAGTCTTGCTGCTAGAGCTTCTAGTCTTAAATAGGATTTGTACATCCCTAACTGACAATGAAGTTTCTGAAGTATTTTAGGGCATATATCACCCAGACTACATAAAACTGATTTATAAAACTGGTTTCCAAAACTTACATGCTTCAGCCTTTGACCCAGGCTGTTTCACAGTATCACTTAGAGCTGTTAAATTGTGGTTGTAGTCCCACTCAGAACAAGACTGCACTTCCCAACTGGAAGAAGTGAGCCCTAAGAGATGAGAAGACAAAAAGCTGCTCATCTCCAGAGAACAAAAAGCAAGTACTGTCCCCATGGCTAACGATAAAATGAGCCGTTCAAACATCAAAACACCAGAAAAGCCGCTGAAGCCATTATCTTTTAGGTATTGCAGAAATAAAATTCAAGGCACAGAACTCCTTCCCACTGTGGGTTAAACCTTAGTAAAACAGGGCACATCCAATGAACCTGAAGGAGGAGGTGAAGTAAGACTGCCTCTATGGTTGCAAGCTCTGTGCTGCTTTCAAGCCTCCTGAATTAAGCTCAGCTTGACATTTCAAAGCTTTGTAGAGGTTGGTCATTCTCTCAAACTTGACACAGTCATAAATCCAAGGCACTGTGCAGCCAGGCACAGAATTGTTTTTTTTTCCAGGATGAGAACACATCTGAAACAACACGCTCAGCCTGTATGGTATTATTTACTTACAGCTGAGCCTAGGAGATCGGGTAGCAGCAGCCTCAGAAATTATCCCAATTATTCCAAATTGCAGTACAGTGTAAGAAATCTGTCAGGAGAGAGGAGTGCAAGAGACAGAGCAGTGGGAAAAAATTAAGATGGATTGATAGCTTTTTTTTTTTTGAGAAAGCAAAATGAACCAAGGCAAGTATTCAAAAATAAGTTACTAAAAACCATCTTATAAACCAGCTTTAAAAATCTCATAATAGCATTAGCTTACCTTCTGTTGTGTCTGAAGAAATATATATGAACTAATAATGTTCTCATGAGATTTCATTACTGAAAAGGCTCATTACAAAAGGCATTAAAATACTAATTACCTCATAAACTATTCAGTTGTGTACCCACTGGGATAGTACTCACGAGTGCTCAAGCTCTTCATAGATCCAACTAATCAATTAATGCTCATTACAACTAGAAAGAGTATGCAGACTGTAGCATGCAGGAGAAATAAATAAGTCAGAGGTTAGCAAAGAAAGTGACTTGGCTGTAATGGAGCCTTCCTCTGTAACACAACTGTTGTCTGCTACGATTTAATTTTAATCAGCCTTTTTGTTACTTCTGGTAACATGACTCTTCTCATCCTAAGAATCTCAGCTATTGTTATTGCTCTGTGAAGTACATAATTTATTATGGGAGATACATCCAATGCCACATGGAGATTCCAGTGGACAGGTATAGGGCACACTGATACCACGCTAACATTACCTACTGGGTCAGTAAATGAAGAGGAGAGGGGCTCAGAGGTGTGTCTTGGGTGGTCTCCTTCAAAGAAGAGAAGCAGCCACAGACAGACAGCTGGACTGCCAGCTTTTTTCCTGCACGTGCTCCCACGGAAAGCAAAGCCCAATGCCAGTGCCTGCCCACCCTCTGCCAAGGCTTGGGAAGGGACAGGAGACATCTGTCGGTGGTAACTGCGCCCTCATGGTGTTTTATAAACACCACGGAGGAAGGGATCTTGCTTTACACCTCGCACACATGGCAAATATGCTCCTTCACTTAAGGAGCACTAGGACTTCAGACTCTCTCTCCTTGCTGGACACAGCTGCTCAGTCTCCACACAAGGAGCACCTGGATCTTGGGTGAAGCCTGCTAGGCTCCTCTTCTTGCCTTTTGCAGAGACTTCTACAGGGAGGCTCCTGGAACACACGTTGTCACTAGCTGACTTGTGTGGTTCATCACTCATGATGTTTAGCATCCCACTAAGATACAAAGGATGGAGACAGACCTGCAGGTAGCCTGTGACTTTAGACAAGCGTCATTTTCCAACCACGTGCATGATTTCTCCTTTCCTGTAACAGCCAGCAGGCTGGCAATGCGTTGGTTAAAGAAAAACACTTTGGGAAATGTACCTCTGGGCACAATCCACAGCATTTCTGGTTAAAGACAACCACTACTCATTCCTGGCTGCCCATGATCCCTTCACCCACGCAACTCAAGAGCTTCCCTTCTGCTTGAGATCTTAAAAATCTCTGCAGAAGGATCTTACATGCTCTGAAGATATGCATGTTTATGGTCTCTGTTGTTTCCACAGTGGAGGGGACAAACCAAAGATGAGAACTAGTAAAATGAAGAATCCTAGAGCTTCTTTATCCAGATGGTTGTGGCCCAGGTTGTGGTGGTCAGGAGCCCCAGGGACAGCCTGGCTCCTCCTCTAGGAGGAAAGAACATGCTGGATGGGCACTACAAGTCACAGCTACGTTATTTGGATTTTTGTGGGCAGTATTAAACTGGCGTCATATATACCAGTTTTACTACGACTGGCATAAACATGTCTTGAATTTTAAGTGTAGTAGAAAGCGAATTTTTACTTTCTAAAATGTTTAAAATGGAATCAAGCTACCTTGTTTTCTGAAATTAAGGATTTGGGTATCCTTGGAAAATCCCAGAAACCACAGACTTCACCAAGGGCAATTCCTATTTTAGTTCTCATCAGTGATGCAGCTGTATTCCAGTTTTCGCAAAAGCCCTAGACTACCTCTGAGAAATCTTGATGAAACTAATTCAAACACTGCGTGGATCGAGTTTTCAATTAAACCACTAACATCAATTGAAAGACTGACAACTCTGAAAACTGATGTAGGAGAACAAAATTCCCATTCTTTGTGCAAATGGTAGTCATCTTCAATGCCAGTAAGTGACTTTTGAATAACACAGATGGATTTTCAGCTATTTATCATTCAAAAGCATTTCGGGAAAAGTGGTTTCTTAACAAAAGATAAGGTAATCCACAAATAAACAGATGGACAAAGCTAGCCAAGTACACGTAGATAAGATTATGCTTGCACAGTAAAAGAGCATGGAAAGAAGAAGGGAAAAAAAACCCCAAACAAACATCAAAACCACAGGAAAAAAAAAATATGCATATGTGCACAAACATACACCTGCAGACATTTGACCAAGAGCTAGAGCTCTTCAGATTGTTTGCTTATAATATCACCTACCACTACCTCTTGTTTAAGTGAAGTACTCATAGAGTCTAGATTTTGTATGCACCCAAATATTAACATGTTGTCAGGATTTTTTAATTTAAGAGGTTTCCTAGAAGGTGAAGTTTTCTCTCTGACACATGCACACACTGCACACTGCCACCAGCCTTCGGAGCAGCTGTACACGTCCATCCAATGAAAAGCAGATCAAGACTTCACCCACCCTTATCCAGGGTATCTCCTGGCTGCGACGCTGGCAACCAAAACAAAGTTCACGCTTAAC
>WAAB01014697.1:204693-250254 GCA_013389865.1 Piaya cayana | reverse complement strand
TGAAAGGAGGTTGTGGAGAGGAGGGAGCTGGGCTCTTCTCCCAAGTGACAGGGGACAGGACGAGAGGGAATGGCCTCAAGCTCTGCCAGAGGAGGTTCAGGCTCGACATAAGGAAAAAATTCTTCACTGGAAGGGTCAGTGGGCACTGTCAGAGGCTGCCCAGGGAGGGGGTTGACTCGCCTTCCCTGGAGGTGTTTAAGGTGCAGGTGGATGAAGCGCTAAGGGACATGGTTTAAAGATTGATGGGAATGGTTGTACTTGATGATCCGGTGGGTCTCTTCCAACCTGGTGATTCTATGATTCTATGATTCCAGCAGAGGCATCAGCAGCAATTGACCCATGGCCTGCCTCTCCATAACCCCATTCCTCTTTTCACAGTTTCCAACACCTTGACACAAGACCTCTCCTGCTCCCCTTACCTGCCGGCTGAGAAAGGCTGGGCAAGCAGAACAGCTGGTTCCAAGCCAGGCATCCAGCTGGGATAATCACAGAACTCACACTGCAGCTTTTCTCTCAGCTGGGCACTAATTTAAATCCCTTCCCTGCCGTGCAGGTGTAGACTCCATGCAGGATTCTCATAACTGACAGAAATTAAAACAACATTGATACCTCCATCTCCATCAGTTTTCAGCTGGAATGGGACCAGCAAGTAAGAAAGTTTACAGTACAACACATGGGAAAAGGGGTAGAGGAGTGCAGAACAGGACTGGCAGGTGGAATTGCATACAGCTCATTTTCTTAGGAAATGGGGCTAAAATACATTAACTAGTTGATTAAAAATCCATGATGATTAACTAACTACACTTCAAAGAAGAACAAAGAGATTGCAAAAGACAAGAATCCCACGCATCACACACATCCAGCAGATTTCTACATTTAAACTTAATTTGTAGCACTGAACTCCTCTGTGTTTGTGTAACAAATATGTACGTCTGTTTGGTACAGAACAGATCACAGCTATTTGTGATGGTAACGCTGTATATCAACTCAGCCTAGGGCTACTTCTAATTTTAATCACAAAATAAACAACATCTACTCTTCGATCATTATTAAAATATTTTCATTTAGTTTTATTCCAATAGAAACAATATTTAGATTCTCTGAAAAGCCAATGCCTTTATTTAAGACAAGCAATTCTGTCAGTGGCTGGAGACTTCAACAGGCCATCAGCTGTGAACACCAACAAGCACTGCAGCCATGCAGACCTTCAGGCTCCTTGCCAGCGGAAGGCAGTGCAATGATTGCTTTCCAACTCTGTAATAAGCATTTTATAAACAAAAATATAATGTGAGAAATCATTCTGAACTCTACTGTCTGCTTTATAAATCCACTGTAATGGAACACATACTTTAACAAGTTAAAATTCACACTTCAAGCCACTGGGAATGCAGGCTTAAGTGTTTTCTGTAGTAGAAAATTATGGACATATTTGTAGATATTTAGGGATTTGCATTTGTTTTGGGTTTTTTTAATTTTTGTTGGGTTTTTTTGTTCTGGTTTTGCTTTACAGCTCTTCTTGCCATTTTTTCCCCTCGGATGCTCCTACTCGCTTCCAAGAAGCCTGCCAAAACCTGAAGTTTAGGAGCACTGGTTGAAAAGTTTGGAAGCTGTGACAGAAAGCAGGGGAGCATCCGCAACACTCAGTATGATCATGTACATGTAATAGCCTTAGAAATGAAAATGACACTTTTACATGCAAATAATCTACATAATATAGAATAATACAGAGTTCATATCTTCTTTTTGTTAAAACAAACCATTCAGATGCTTGATTGAATTGCTCTGGTGGTTGCACACCTACCCCCACATAGCTTTGTTTGTTTTTCTAACATGCCACACAATGTGTAGATGATTAGATAAGTCACACTCGGCTTCAAAATTGCATACAACATTGTTTGTACTTGGGCAGGTTTGAACAAACGTTGCTAGCAATAAACTCCCCTCACAGTAGGAAACTCTGTCCATGCATCCTTTTGGGATTCAGCTCTATGAAATCCCCCTGTAACCGAAGTGCTTTCTCCAAAGCCTCCCTGGTGGCACAATCTGGTGGCACAACCTGATGCTGTCAGGCCACACTGCATTATCTCCAGTGGCATTTCAATGCAAGACAGCAAACTCTACAAACAGATGTGTTTGTGTGAGCAGTGTGGAAGAGAGAAGCCATTCCAGAGGAGCACAGCCCAGATGCTACAAACACCTTCAGAAAAGGGAAGGCAGAACGGGAGCATCCTCATTTCTTTTCCTTTTAGCAAATCATGAGAAGTAGGGAGACAAGGTGCTCCAAGTGCTTCTTCATTAAAGCAAAGTAAGGGAAGAGGTGGGAAGGAGCATTTTGCCCTACAAAATCCAACGGTACAAATGAAAGCAAAATACTATCGAAGGCTTGAGAGACCATCAGAGGGTGACACCAATTTAACTGACCAGGGCTTCTGTTCAGCAATGGGATTTAGCTGCTGAAGAATTGACTGATGGAGGATGGTTATTTTCTTTCACAAGGATTTGAAAGAAGACTCAACTAGGTCAGAGTGAAACGCTGTGACTGTATATCTCACACACAGAGCTTTGAAAATATGTTGGCACAGGCTCTTTATAATTTAAAAAAACACTGAAATAATTGCACATTGTTGCCTGCTGTAAGCCTGATGGTTGGTAATTAATTTTAAGAACAGGCTAAACTGCTCTTTACAGGTGTTCCAATTCACATGGCATTTGCTTGTTCAATAATCCAGCAGCAACAATCACATTATGAAAAAGTTCTTTAACGTACCTAGTAATTTTAACAACGGTTTGATAAGCTCCCTGTAGCACAGGAATACAGACTTTTGGGAAATGGGTAAAATACAGGCCATTTTGTTTAAAAACCAGCATGCAAGACGCACCATCTCCCCTTCACAACAGTTAGTCTTTTATCCATGGGTAGGAGTTAGAGATAATTAAGAGGAGATCAGGCTGTGCATTCCAGAGAAAGCTCACTGTCACCTCTTTACGCCAATACTGCATTTTAGTGTGTGCAAGAAATTAAATACGAATGCTTCCTCTCCTTCCCCCAAACATCAAACCCCCTTTTTCACTACAGGCATACAGATTGTGGAATAGTTATTTTCTCTTGCGTGCTAGCTGTAATTGTGCAGTAAGCTTCAGCAGAGCCAGCGAGTTTGGCAAATTACTTGGTTAGCAAATTTGCAGATACTTTAACTGTTCAAGTTTCATCTTAAAAAGTGGCTTGCCAAAGCTGTTTTTATTGGTTTATATTTTTATTTTTTTTAGCCTCTAAAATAAGTTTTAAGGGTATGGTCAGTTTTGCACAAACAAGCACACAGACAGACAGAAACTGCTGAGTAATCAACCAGGAAGAACTGAACAGACACATCACAGGAGTGTTGAGTACACAATGCAAAAGGAAGCAATTATGAGGTTTGCGTCAAGACATGTTTATATAAGGAATAGAAAGAAAGAGAGTTTAATAGCAGAATACTTCTTAGCTCCCTTGGTCATTACTGCACATGAGCAACACTACAGCTACTTACTGAAAACAGTGAAATCCAAGCAGTCTTTGCCATAAAATGCCTGCAGAAATGTAACATCCAGATAACTTGTTTTCTTGAACAGATGTGAAGCACGGTGCATACTGGGCCCAAAACCAAACTTCAGGTTGAGTTATCAAGCTGCTGTTGCCCTGTCTCCACTGCTATCAGTGACCTCCCTCACCAGGCGTGAGCCAGCACCGATAGGGATACAGCCCTTAGCGCTGCAGGCACACCTCCTTTTGCTTCTACACACACAGTTTAACTGTTTACAAAGCCAGCACACAGGCAGCTGTTCTGATAAGAACCAGTGAGAGGCAGACTCAAAGACAACACTTGAGCCAATTCAATACACCAGCTAAAAATATATTTGTGGGAAATACAATTTAATCAGTTTGGGAAGTAACCCAAGTGACATGACCTTCAGAGGCTGCAGTGGGGGGAAAAGCAAGATAAGTGAACCATGAAAAACAGAAGAGCTGCTCAGCTTCTGTCCTATCCCTGCTATGGACTACCACCACCATCCCTGGAAGTGTTTAAAAGATGAACAGAGAAGGTGCTCAGGGATACGGTTTAGTAGTGGACAGGTATGGCTGGACTCGATCTCAAAGGTCTTTTCCAGCCAAGCGATTCTATGACTCTATGACTTTCTAATGAGGAATCCTTAACATCGAAGTAGAAGCATCACCCACTTCATGGCCTTAAATATGTCTATTTTACATTTTTCCCCTAATTCATGTATACAACATATACACTCCATTGTACTTTTGGCTCAGCACAGGAATCACTTTCTCCTTATGTCTGTTTACAAACTATCATTTCTACACCCTCCCAAAGCACAGTGGTGTATTAGAGTCAGGAGTCACATCTCTCTCAAATCCACAAGTCTAATTCTATTTTATAAGTGGCATTATCCAAATGCATTCTGGGAAACCACCATCTGGAATCTTTCTATTGGATGCTTTTCGGCTACAAGTAAGCACACCTCGTAGAGAACTGAAATGGAGATAAGATTGCTATGGACAAAGAAGGAATGGAAACATGTATAAAAAGGAAAACACAGCAAAACAGAGGTTTAAAAGAAAGGTTTTAATTGGTAAGAATTGCAGCAATGAAACTGAGGAGTGTGTGTGTCACTCTGACAAGACTACAGCAGAGATGAGTGACCAGCAAAGAGCCTGTGCTTTCAAAAGGAAAGTGCCAACGGGGTTACGGTACGTGGCATACGTCATTCCTTTTCCTGTTAGCCCAACAGGAAAACCTACTGCACCTACAGATACGGATATCCCAAACCAGGAAAAAACAGCTAGCACTAGCCTTCACTTATGGTTTGTGGAGGCTGAAGCAAGGCAGATTCTAAAGCAAAGGACTGGCGTAAAACCAACTCATGACTCCCAAAAGACATACAGTTTCTGTCTATATAGTAGTTTGTTGTCATCAAAATAAACCCAAAGCATGAAGAGCAGTTGACAGCACTAGTTCCAAGTTGCAGTGAGACACGCTGGCTACAGCACCTCAACACAAAACATCCTGGTGCTTCTGAGTACATGACTGTGAGAGAGAGAGAGTAAATGAAACGTGAGAGAATGAGTGCATGTGGATAAGACTGCTTTGAGACCTTAAAGTTATCACATCCCCTTCCAGTAAGTTTTGTTACACTGATTTCCTGAGATCTCATACCCAACATGAATGACTATCAGCCTGACACCGTACCAATATCCTACAACAGGATAAAAGATGGTTCTGTACTGTGTCACAAAGTTACAATAGCAAAGACTAAGGAACTGTAGACCAATAGCCTTAAACACATTCCCTAAAAACACTGACAATTATTTCCACAACACTGATCTTCAGCCCTGACTCCTTGTTTTTCCTACATTTCTAGTAATTCAAAAGAGAACTGAACATGGGAAGCTATTCTAAATCCGAAGTTTCTAGGTTGGAAAAGGTGCACATCTACCCTGACTATCCAAACACAGAGACTGCCCAAGGAGAGACACAATAAAACCCTGGAAATGCTGCGGCCAGACAGCCATACGTGTGCTCTAACTTCTACCTGAACACCAGAGATCATCAGTGATCCTTATGCAAACTGCACAGGTTAGAAAAACCGGTCTTTCAACTTCAACCTGCAGAGGAAAATGCTTCCCACAACCCTGCTTCCAATCTGAAGTAAATTGTCTTCAGGCCTCCCAACCAAGGCTCACATCAAAATCAGAACATTCATTCATTAGTATTTTTGTGCACAGAGCAGCCTGCATGTGAGACCTACACTGCAGCAGAAACATCATAGATGACTTCTTTTTAATGGTATTTCTTCAGTATCAAAAGAATTGACACAATTACATGGAAAGAAACGGGAGCAACATGCAAAACTCAAGGAAGAGAACCCATGTAATTCACCAGTGGTTTCTCCTTTCCGTAGTACAGCAGCTGTTCCCCAACCACAAGCTGTTCTTAGGCTAAAACTGTGGTGGGTGGGACAAAAGGCACAACATAGGTTCTGCTGCCAACTCTGATAACTTGCCAATGAGTTCCTCCCTAACTAAAAGGATGTTGGTTTCCACTGACTTAAGAAATGCTCAAAGAGGAGCAAAAAAAAAAAAAAGACAAAGAAAAGACAGCAGCTTACATCAACATCCTACGCCTTTTGCTTGATTCCAAACAGCCTGGCAAGAAAACCCGTTGCAGAGCTGTGTGAGATAATGAAAACCATTTGTGAAAACAAAGAGCTGGTCTATTTTTGTTTCTGCCACTTCCCTCTCATGGTACAATCCATTTCAAAGAGGACAATTCATATATGCAAACCACTGCGCTAAAACTGGTTCCCTGCTAGAACCTTAGAAACCAAGCAATGCTTAAAATGGCTGGTTCTCAAATAGCACCACTGGAGAACAAAAGACATGAAACGTGGCACCCAAGTTACCCCACTGCAACGAGAACTACAACAGTATCAGGAAGATAGAGGAGAAAACAGTGAACTTGGCATCATTGTGAACACTTTCTTCAACTGCTGGATTTATTTGTATTCACTGGACATTATCTGTATTAATTCCTGAATTTTAGAAACTGCTGCTTTTAGAAATTGTTGATCATTTAAACTCTTTTTAACACCTTTTGTAAAAAAACAGTTCAACAACACTGAATTGACTCAGAGCTACATTTCACCTCAACACTTCGGTGAGGAAGCTTCAGTGGAAGTGCTCAACCAGAGCCACATTACAATCTGGGGACCAGAAGGGAAGCTTTGCAAGACAAATTGCTTTTCATTCACAAAACCAGATATTCAAGCTTCTTGCTCTGATGGCTGAAAGTGCCGAGGTGTTACCGTGGGCTGACGATACACTCGCAAAGGACAAGTCTGTTTATATGGGTTTGTGCCCTTTTATCCGTTTCACGATGGGCAAAACTCTCTTCCCAGGCCCCCTCCTCTGGACGCTGACCTGAGAGGTCAAGAGTTTCAAATCACTAGGGGTTGCCTTTTCTTGCTGCAGTAGCAAATCCCTAAGGGTATTAGTACAGCACATTTTAACTGAACTTACCAAAGACAACAAATCAGATTAAGCCCCAAACCTGTCTCCATAGTAAGAGGCTGCATGGCATTTATGTGGCAAGTGTTTGGCAGCACGGGAGCAGCAGGGGTGGTCACTGTGAGGGGAGACCAGTAGCTACATCCACACTGGACAGAGCTGCCTCCAAAAGGGACCCACTGCTGGCCAAAGTGAAACCCAGCAGTGATGCTGGTAGCATCTCAGTGAGAACTTATTTCAGAAAAGGTATAAAACACTGCATAGAGGAGTGAGAAAATGTGAGAGAAACATCTCTGCAGGCACCAAGGTCAGAGCAAGAAGGGGAGGAGGAGGTGCTCCAGGCATCAGAGCAGATATTTTCCTCCAGCCTGTTGTGAAGATCATGGTGAGGCAGACTGATCCCCTGCAGTCCATGGAGGACAATGGTGGAGCAGACGCTCAACTACAGCCTGTGGAGAGCCCCACACCAGAGCAGGCGGATGTGCCCTGAAGGAAGTTCCAGCCTGCAGAGAGCACACAGGAGGCTCCTGGCAGGGGCTGCAGTTCCTGCAGAGGAAGCCACCTGGGAGCAGGTTTGCTGGCAGGACCTCTGGCCCATGGGGAACCCATGCTGAAGCAGTCTGCTCCTCAAAGTCTGCACCCTGTGGAAGGGACCTCATGCGGGAGCAGTTTGTGAAGAACCATAGCCCAGGGCAAGGACCCACTTTGGAGAAGTTAATGCAGGACTGTCTCCCATGGGAGGGACCCCACACTGGAGCAGGGGCAGAGCACGAGGAGAAAGGACTGGCAAACCAAGTGTTATGAACTGACTGCAATCTCCACTCCCCTGTGCCACTTGGGGGCAGGGGAGGAAGTAGAAGATCTGGGAATCACACTTCTTTTCGAATGGTTTAAACGAAGTTCGGAGTCCAACATACAAATGAAACTCATGACTGAAACATACCAGCTGACAGCATCATGGCTAGAGAGCTGCTGACCTGAAAAGACTCTAGAACTGTTGATGTTGTACTGAATCAACTTCTCAAAATGAGCAATATTCTTCTTTCTTAGGGAAAGAAGTATCTCCAAACCCCAAAGTTCCTCTGACCTTACACAATTACTGCTATTAGGACCGTTAGATCAATATTAAACATGTTTAACAAAAAGGCACTAAGTTCCAGCAAGCAGAACATCTTGTGGAAATTAGCTCAAGGACATGTTGAGCAGAAANCATCTTACCTGGAGGTGTTTAAAAGATGGGTGGACGAGATGCTGAGGGACATGGTTTAACGATTGATGGGAATGGTTGGACTTGATGATACAGTGGGTCTTTTCCAACCTAGTGATTCTGTGACTCATTCTTCTACTTCCCTGCACTGGAACCATGTCCTTTATGGAGTTTTGCAGAAGTACAGGTTAAATAAAACCCGATCTGGGCTGTAAGCTGAAAGGCAGTTACCAAGGCAGAAGCCATGTAATCCACAATCAGGTACTTTTATATTTCACTTTTAAAACCCAACACTTTTATGTTTCTAGAAAGAAAGTACCTAGGAAGCATAAACATTTTCCAGTGGTAACTTTGGAAGAGAATTTTCTCAAGCAAAAAGCAGACAGTGTGCCCAGATAGTTACACACAGTTGCTGTCAAACCATGCACTAAGAGCTGATGGAGAACTTAGAGGCATCAGAGCTTTCTCTGAATTGCAGCTGTTTCACAAAATACCCTACAGCACGCTGCCTCAGTTCGAGTTACTTAAGTGACACTGCACCCTACCTGTAGAAATGCAGGCATTTCTTTTGTAATCTGGAGATCACGGTTATTAACACCACTCTAACTTTATCACAAAGGACAACCCTGAGCACAAAGGAGGACTGAAGAGAAGTGCGAGAGTTACAAAACACAAGAACTACTAAAAGCAGCAATATTTTCTGTTCTGGCTGACCTTTAAGATCTCATCTACTCCCACAGTTACATTTACTCTTCAACTGAGGCGAAAAGGTTCCTGAAAAAAAAACCCCACCAACACCAGTCCTGAGCATCTCAGTCCAATACTCTCATTGATGTTGCATCCCGTTACGTTAGACCTTACCGTGAGAGCATGGAAAAGAAATCATCTGAAGAACTTTACCCGGAGTCTCTTCCTGCCTGTCACTTCGGGAAGGGGAAGGAAAGAATTTATCCAGAGGCCTCTGCTTATCACTGTTTCAGCCACGTGACAGAGAGGTGAGTAGAGATGGTCATACAAATCCACAAGCCATAAGCTACTTATTCATGTTATTCAATTAATTTTTAATTAGGGTGATGAAATAATCTTAATGTCATCATCCCGAGCAAAAATATTAAGTTAAAATTCTAAGTTATTTTTTCCCCTGTAAGTAATTTTCTTACTTGTAATCTATTAACTGATGATTGCCTGGAAGAGGGATTTCCAATTACATCCTTCTTACGAGCTTCTTATAGTTTTAACAGTGCCCCCCAAAATACAAGAAGTTCATAGAAGTAGTCAGGAAAAAACCATTTCCATACTTAAAACAAAGACATTCAAGAGTCAGAAGTTATTTCACATAACACACATGCAAGATAACTTCAAAAGAAAAAAAAATACACCATAGAAATAAAAATTTTGCCTGTTATGAAGGGTCCGGAAAATTAAGGACAGGGAGAGAAAATACACAGGAGTCCCTGACTTAAAAGTCGTAGTACAAAGCTCCATGAAAAATTTCACACAGAATGAGAAAAGTTTGCTTGTTTTTACTCTCTGATGTTTCAGAACAGAGTCTAAACAACCGCCAGGCAGCATTTCTATCTTATCTCTCAGAACCTCCCTAGGGATATTTTTGTTCTCTCCTATGCAGTGTACTTTAAAATCTATCTAAACATGGTCTGAAAATAACATAAATTAAGATGTGTTACTGAAAGACCATATGAGGAAGCAAGGGCATCTTGAATGAGAACATGCTTCTAGAAATTACTTTCTAATTTCCTCCCACATGTTTTCTTTAAGAGACCCACATGATAATTCAGGCTGGAAGGGCCCTCTGGAGGTCATCCTGTCCAACACCCCCCCAGAACAGTGCCAAGAGCACAGTTAGACCAGGCTGCTCCATGCCTCAAAAACATTCAGTACACTAATCTAGCACTGAGATATAAGTTGTAATAAAGGTATCTCAACAGATATTCAAGTCTTGAGCTATAGTAACAGTAAAGTGAACGGCTCCGTGGTTTTACCCAAATGCATATCCATTTTCCTAACGCAGATACATGTGCAAATACCTGACGTTCTTGTCACTCACATATCCCTGCTGCACTGCTGCTAAAACCTATCAAGAGAACCACAACTTATTCAACATGAAAGTTAAAATATGTTGTTACCTAGAGATGCGTTCCTTAGAAATTTCATCCCTCTTTGTATTTACAAAAATATGGAGAAACAGAATGACTACAGTGAAAGAGGTGAACTCCAGAGACAACTGCCTCCAAGCAGTCGCCTCCCAATCCTGTTCAATCACTAGCTGCTCTTGTTTCACAAGGAACTTCTCACAGTCAAGATCATTCACTTTTTTCAGGCCTTCATGCAAACCATAAATCAAACTGCTTTACTAAACCACAGGGCATATATAATCATTCTAAAAACTCTATTTTTCATGACAAGATTTAAACAAATTCATTCCTAGAAGTGCAGTAATTTTTCCAGGGTATGTTTGCACATCCGTTACATACAGCTCTCATCTGACAGACTGAGAGGAGCTTCTGAGCTGACTCCTGAAGCATTCTCCATCTCACTATTTTGCAAAAATAGTTCTGGGGTCAGTGAGTGTAACAGCTATTCCTTTAACACCTTAGGAAGTGTTTCCCTACATGTTTTATTAATAAGAATCCAAATAAATGCTTCCTTTTCTATGAATCTAGATTTTTTGGGGGTTGTTTCTTCTGTTTTCTGATGTTACACGCAGTCAAGGAAAAAAAAAGTAATTCCTTTCTAAAAGTTGTACTTAAAAAATATTCCCTTCTAGCTTAATGCATTGCCTTATGGCTTCTAAACTTCACTTGCTGTTTTGTCACAGACCCATTTTTCACCTCCTAAACTCATTAATCCTTGTCAAAACTCCTTGCACACACCTTGCACAAACACTGTACTGAACATGTCTTTTTTGTTCTGGCATCTTTTAGAGTGGCAGCAGCCTATTTCTGGCAATGACAGTCTCTGAACTCTGGCTGTACCTTCCTTCATCTGATTTGCTGTAGCTACATCCATCAGCAAACAGTGCAACGTAAAAGAAGCTGAGCTAGGAAGTAAGATAGATCTGCAGACCCAGTGCTGACATGGGATACATTTCTGGAGTTTCGTGTTGGAGCAGCTCTGCTCTGATCCCACAGCCCCACACCAGATGGACTGCAGCTTCCAGTTTAGTTTCATCCAGGAGCAGTTCATAGAACTGCTTAGTTGGATACGACCTTTGAGACAAAGCCAAATCATACCTGTCCACTACTAAACCAGATCCCTGAGCACTTAATCTATCTGTCTTTTAGACACTGTAAGGGATGGGGACTCAAGCACTGTCCTGGGCAGCAGGTTCCAGTGCCCTATAACCCTTCTAGTGAAGCAATTTTTCCTGATGTCTAATCTAAACCTCCCATGCAGTGGCTTGAGGCCATTTCCTCTTGTCCTTTTGCCTGTCACTTGGGAGAAGAGAGCAACATTCACCTTGCTACAAGCTCCTCCTGAGGTCTCCCCTTAGCCTCCCTTTCTCCAGCCTAAATAGCCTCATTTCCCTCAGCTGTCTCTCATAACGCTTGTTCTCCAGACCCTTTAATAGATTTGTTCCCCTCCTCTGGACATGCTCTAGCACCCAGATGTCTTTCTTTTAGTGAGAGACCCAAAACTGAACCCAGGATTTGAGGTGCAGCCTTCAACTTCCTTGACCCAGGCTCATTTCACAAGTCAAATCAAAGTGCAGAATAAGCAGGGGATTAATTTCCAAAGAGCAGACCTCATCCAAATTGAAACAGGTGAAACCCTGATGCAGATGCACTCCACTCCTTATTTCGTCTCTGGCTGTTTGGAAAAAACCCACAGTTCTACGTTATATCCACTGATCCAAACTCCTGTTGCATTATTTCTGTTCTCCTTAACGCTGTGAATGTGGATATGAGTATTTTCATGTATGAGTTTGCTCAGTCACTTTGTTTCAAGACTTCCAGCTTGTACTCTAGTTTGACAGTTTCAGAGATTCTTTCACAGAGCATTTGGCTTTACAAAAAAATAAAATGGAAACCCCAAAGATTCCCACTTTCCGTCGCTGGGATAGACCTGCTTTTTCCTTTCTTCTGCACAAAATCTAGGTCAGAAAATTGCTTCTGGAAAACTACTAGAAAGATATGACCACAGCAACTAAAATTAGGCAAATAATAAGGAACTTTTTAGATTAAGACTACATTTAAAGCATATATCTATTGAAGTTGAATGATTATAATACTGCAGGTTAAAAAAAAAGCTCTGTCCTAAAGCACAGAGTATTTGTGTTTTCTAACAGGGTAACAGCCTGTGTTTCTCTGAGGTCTAAGCGATAAGCTGAACCATAGAACTATTTGTTTCCTGTGGAAGAAAGACCAGCAGCTGAGTGCTACTCTCTATGTAAATACAAACGTTTCTTTTTACAAGAAGGATAAATTTCAAGAAGTATTCAGCATCAACAGAGATGTTGAAAAACTATGTTTCTCTTCCCATTAATTCCAAGCACCAGAGAAAAATCATTCCTCAAAACTACAATCTCTGCTAAATCTCTGCAGCCACATATGAGCTCAGTGGAGCCCACACTGTGCCATGTGAAAAAGAAAAGGTCACTTGGCTCCTGCAGGGACTTTTCACATTCCTGGGTACTGAAGAAAAGCAAATGTCACCCCTTTCTTCAAAAGAGCGAGAAGGATGATCCAAGAAACTACAGGCTAGTCAATCTCATCCCACTCTCGGGGAAGGTCAGAAAGCAAATTTCATAGGAGTCATTTCCAAAGACAATCTGGACAAGAAGGTGATCTGGATCAGTCAGCTTGGATTTACAAAGGGGAAATCAGTTCAACAGCTTTCTGTGACAAGATGACTTCGTAGTTGAGAAGACAGCAGGGGATGCTGACTGTCTTTTGACTCTTCTGTAACACCCTCATAGAGGGGACGAATCCTGGGCAGACAGAGGACTGTGGGAGAACTGATAACCTGGCTACCTGGGAGGCTGAAAGGGTATGACCAGCAATGAGAAGTCTACTTAAGAGGCCAGTCACTAGTGCTGTTCCCCAGGGGAACTGCTTAACTACTTCATTCATGACCTGCACAATGGGACCAAGCTCACTCCCAGTGAACATTCTTGCACCTGGGGGGCAATAAACCCACACATCAGTAAAGGCTGGGGGGCACTTGGACAGAAAGCAACTCTGCAGAAAACCGCGGTCCTGTAGAACTCACAATGCTTCCCTGCAGCAAAAACATGGGTCACCAACAACCTGGGCCACCTAATGAAAGGTATCACTAGCAGGATGATGGAGGTGGTGCTTCCCCTCTACTCAACATTGGTGAGAGCACATCTGCTGCTACTGTGTCTAGCTCCAGGCTCCCCAAATCCAGAATGACACAGACATACCAGAGTGACACCAGGAAAGAGGCAGAGAGATAATAAAGTGCTGGAATACTAAAAGACTTTCTCTTGGACCACGGCCACGTGAACAATCCAGCCTGCGAGTTGATGCACTGAGGAGTAGCAGGCCAAGGACGACTGAGAAGCAGTGCCCATGAGAAAATGAAGGGAGTAACAGCCCAGATAACTCCCTGACGTGATAAGAGAAAGTTTGGACCTGTGTATGTGTGGCGTACGTGCAAAGCTGTACAAACGAGCAATTATTCTTGCTGAAGATACTAACCAATCAGACAATCAGTATATTCGAGTGGACACATGATATTAACCAATACTAAAGAAAACATTTACATACCGGTCACGTGCACTACTGTTTTTTCTATAAAAGCTTCTGATGCTCTATAATAAATCATAGAATCATAGAATCATCAGGCTGGAAGAGACCCACCGAAACATTCGCTGATCACATTGATCTCTGCATTTGTTTCCTGATCTCCCGTCAACAATAAAGTGACTGGAACATGGCACACGGGAAGAGGCTGAGACAGCCAGAACTGAGGCCCAGAAAAATAATGCTCGGGAGGATCTTATCAGTGTGAATAAATACCTGAAGGAGCCATAAGGGGTTAAAAAAGATGAAGCCAAACTCTCTCTGGCAGTGTCCGCTGGTGGGACAATAGGAAGTGTGCACAAATTAACATACAGTGAATTCCACTTAAAACCAGGGGATTTAGCTACTTATTTTACTGTGAGGTGGTTGAATAGTGGAGAAGGTTGCCTCGAGAGTTCAAGTTGTGCCCTCAGAGATATTCCAACCCCACTGAACATGTTACTGAGCGCTCTAAAGGGCCTTGCTTGAAGCAGATGGGACTGGAACAGACAGTGTTCAGAAGTCCTTTTGAACCCCAATTATTCTGTGATTCTTTAACTTCCCTACAACAATTTTAGTAATTCCTGTTGTTCCTGTTCTTCCTGTTGTTCTCTTTAGACCTCGGTCCTGTAGCAGATTTCTCTGCTAAAAAGAGGTTTATCGAGTTGGTTATGTTGATTTGGGTTTTTTCAACTCAAGGTTTCCTTTCAGTGCCCAGTTATTTATTACAGCTGCAGTTTTTCTGGTTACCTTCTTCAGGTTAAGTAATCGTCTTGAGTGTCATCTACTTTAATTTCTACAGCTTTTCCCAAGTCCTATATTAAAACTTGACGTATGAGTCTACCTAGGTACTTTTTCCTCACTTAAAAACTACTTCCATTTACCTGCCTGCTGCTCAAAGCAATACAGCTTGAGTTAGTCTCCCACAAAATGTCCAAGACTGTGCACACCAAAGCGTTGCCTGGCTTCAGTTGGGGACAATCAGGTAATATGAAACTGGAAAACACGCAAAAATCAAGGCCGAGTCCCAACAGCAAGAACGCTTTTGTACACTTCATGTGCAAACTGCTCTCCAGGCTTAGTTTAATTTTCCTCTGCCCTGATAAGAAACCTCACAGAACATTCACGTATCACTGCCTGGGAACCTGTGGTATCACTCTGTTGTTTATATAACATCAGAGACGGGGAAGTCATTGAATATCATGGCTGATACTCTGTTTATTCAAAATGACATTTTATTTAGCTATTGGCAGGCGTCCAACTGTTCATACCTTTAAGAATTTCCTTTACTTTAACTCACATGGTGATAACTTTCCAGAGAAAATCTGGATGCTTACCCATATGTTGTTCCGTATCTCTCCCACACATCTATAAAGCCTCTGTCCCAATCTCTGCAGTACTTTCAATCAAACTAATTACTCCATCTTACATTAAAAATATCCCACAAGTGACAAATTTGTCCTGGAGTGTCACTTAAAGGATGTTGATCCTCTAACAGTTCCTGAAAGTTTATCCTACGTATCTATATAAATGAAACCAAACCTCAGTGGGAAAGCACGGCAATGGAGTTTCACTTATGATACTAAAAGCAAACAAAAAAGATGCTGCTACAAATCCCAGTGACATAAACAGCTACCTCGATTGCGGAGGCATAATCTAGCTATGTAGCAAGTGGATAAATTCACATCAACATGCTGTTCTACCGCTCAGCATTATGATTTTAACCTATCCACTGACTCTCACTCATGACTCGGTTCCCAGTGCACACATTTAGATCCCCTGCCTCATTATTAGGGAAATACCCACACAGCATCAGAGTTCAGATTACAGTTTTGAGTTATTCTCCAATTGAAGAGGCAGAAATCATTAACCTTCATGAGCAAATTTCGGAAACTGCAGAACTTAATTAGATGCTAATGAGAAGTGAGATAAATGACAGATATTAGTAGATGTTGGGGAAGCACATCCATACAACCGGTTGTT
Source organism: Piaya cayana (assembly GCA_013389865.1). NCBI lineage: Eukaryota > Metazoa > Chordata > Aves > Cuculiformes > Coccyzidae > Piaya > Piaya cayana. Next base: position 234,245 of record WAAB01014697.1, on the reverse strand, counting down.
TTGTCATCTGGTGTAAGAAGAAAACTTAATGGTTTTGTATTACAGTTGTTTTTAACTGTATTTCCACAGCATCACTTTTGAAGTGTCAGTAACAAAAAAAAATTCTACATTGTAAACCTGCACAGTAAATTAAAAGACAAGGCCACCACCTTCTGTCTCACCATCCACCTTGCAGCTTTCACACAAGCCCCTTCAGAAGCAGCGGTATCTGCAGTTATTAAGAGGACAGCATCCACAGAGGATTTTGTAATCACCAGCCATTAGTTTTTCTCCTTGTTTACAGCTCAGTGCTTGCTTCAGCGCATTTCCCCATTCCTTTCTCAGCACTACATTTCATTACCAGTGGCCCCCACACACCTCTATTCAAATGAACCTGCATAAAGTCTTTAACTCTGAGGGGAATGGAAAAAAGAAAACAGAAAGTGTGATGACCACTGCATTACACTGTCACCTGTACTCACTACAGAGAATGACAGCTTCACCCACCAGTGCAGTTGTTTTAAAGAACGATTTTTGAAGGAGCCTTTTGAAAGGCTGCCGTTTACTAGCAGTTTAAAAACCCAGAAGCCAACCTAGAACCTGTCACCTGGAAGCCTCAAATCGAGCAGATGTATTTTCCAAAAGCACAGTAAAGCTGCTGTACTCATTAACCTAAACGTCATTCTTTTTTATGTCCTGTACATAACTGTACAGCATGCTGGTTTAAGTGTGTTTGACAGCACCGATGAAGGTTTGCACATGTACAGGAGCAAACCAATGAGACCCAAAACCCTCCATTTATTTCCCCCCACAAACATAGATGAAAAGGGCTGAGCTATCAGGAGAAAGACACTGGCAAATGATATTGCCTGACAAAAGCGATCTTGCTAAACAGATTGTCCCTGTAGGGACTGAGCAATAAACCAAATCCAAACAGCCTGCGCAGCTTTGCAATTCAACCTGGCCAGGCTCATCAAAGAAACGATGAATCATTCTCTACAACCAGTGACAACCACAGATCCCAAGTTTGCTGATTATTTGAAATGGCTTTAAAAACAGTCCTTTGTCACTTGCTGCTTGTGCTTGCTTGTAGACGCAAAATTAGATGGTATAAGACAAAGCTCCTCTTGATTAACTTTGACTCAGCTGTAAGAACAAGAACTGCTGTAGCCAATGCACTGGAATTCTTAGTCAGCTAGTTACTGGGGTATGAACAGACATGCTTTGCCCCCTAAGAAAAATAAGTTGCTTCTCTGAAACATTACAAACATTCAAAGAAAGTAAAGCTAGAAACTGAGTATTTGAAACAAAATGAAGTCATATATTTGTGCGCTAACTTCAATGCCAGCTGGAAATGAGGTTTGCATCTTTCCAACCTAAATTATGTATCACTGAAGTAAAGCACATGAATCCAAAACACATAATGGAAATGAGTATTTCTGGAGGGGGAAAAAAAAAAGAGATCATTTAAGCAAACACTGAGGCATGTGTCCTTTTTAAAACTGCAAACTGCTGCAAGCAAGATCTGGAGTTCCACAGGAATCGGCTTCATGTTTTCTAATTGCAACAGAAGTCCATTACCTGCTTCCTAGGAACCTTTTACAAGTGACCAGATGGCAACATGAAAGCATAGCCAGGAGTGGGTAACAACCCTCTCAAGCCTGCAAACCACAACTGCTTGCTACAGTCCAGCTCACGGCTCTCTGCAAAATAAAACAGACACCACAGGAAAAAGATGGCTTAGAACTGTGCCACCATTGCAATACTCTCAGCATTTCCATTTAACTCGGGGTTTTGTGGGCCTATCCTAAAACTACTTATCAGGAGGAAAAGTAGACCCCTCTTCTGAAATCTTGGGTTACACCCAAGGCTTCCAACTGTAGTAATAAATGAAACGCTTAAATGGAAGTTTCAGTCTTCACACCCTAGATCTTCACATGAAGAACTGACATTCACAAATTTAAACAAAAGTACAGGATTATCTGCTAACAGGACATTATTGTATCTCTCAGTTTCCAGGGAATTGCCATACAGGGATGCAACTTAAGGGCCACAGGTCTGTGAAGAAGTTTAGAACAGTCTGCTAAATTAACCTGTCAGTGAGCAAGTGTTCAGTGAGCGTGTGGGCAGTACAGTGCTGCAGGTATCAGGGGAGCATAGGCAGCGAGGTCTGCTGTGGCAGTGCCACCTTTCCCTTCATGGTCCTCCCAGATACACAGTCCTTCCTTATCTTTGTGCCAGTTCTGGTACTAGTGTGACACCTGCAGATCTGTTTAAATTCAGTAAATCTCCGGGGGGGGGAAAGCCCAGGGCTCCTGAAAACTGTCTTTTTTTTTTTTTAAATAAAATAGACATACACTGCATGTCCTGGCGAAGTATTTCATACATGGAGTGTAATTCACTCTACTACCCCATACATGCATTCCTTAATGTCTTATCTGTCCATGCCTGATGTGGGAAACCAAAAAGGTACTAACTTACTGGAGTAACAGTAGAGACTCATGGGTTATAAACCTCTGCAACCACCTTAATCAGCAAAGCCTTCTGCCAGATCATGAAGCTGAAATTGTGGGAGGTGTTCTGACCACTGCTCTGTCTAATTTGGCTCAGACACTGTTTTCATAGAAGATCATAGAATCACCAGGGTGGAAGAGACCCACCGGATCATCGAGTCCAACTGTTCCTATCAAACACTAAACCATGTCCCTCAGGACCTGGTCTACCCGTGCCTTAAACACCTCCAGGGAAGGTGAATCGACCACCTCCCTGAGTAGCCTCTGGTAGTGCCCAATGACCCTTTGTGTGAAAAACTTCCTCCTAATGTTTTGATTTAGTTTGTAATGCACAAGAACCTTACTACACTTGATTGTAAATCGTGAGGGCAGAAACACCAGAGTTTACTATTTTAAAAATAGGAAGCAAAACTCCCCAAAAGCAAAGAAATCCCAGCTGTGGCTCAGGCTCTCCCATAATAGATCCTATCCCTATCATTACTGTCTACAAAGTCCCTCCCCTTGCAATTCCTGCACCAGCCCACCCTTAACACGGAATTTTATTTAGTCAGTATTTTCTACATTCAAAGGTACCATTCCCCAGGGAGCACTCAGCTTCCAAGTGATACATGAGTGGAAGCATTTCCACCTCTAATAGCACCATCAGGACAGTATTGTTTGGATCAGACATTCATAACCCAGATGCAAGCAAGACTTTTCTTAAGTGTTACATTTTGCTTTAATAACCCAAATGTCACTGATGCCATGAAAGTCTTGTAGTTCTGAGGGCCTGATGAGGGGTGGAACAGAAGGGAAAGGAGGAAAGTAGTGATATGCCACACCTCACATGGCACTGAGAACACCTAAATAAAGCACCAGCAATGCCAGCAGACAGTGCAGATCCCCTTGCCCAAATTATATTTCAGAACAGGGGTCTAAATACACTGATTCAATGTGTGCACGAAAAGAAACACAGTGAGAACACCACTGCCTTGTGACAGCTTATTCATTGACTTGAACTAGACTGGAATCAGGCAATGTTTAACAAATGTTGCATTGCTCTGGAAATTGGTCACTCACAGCACACATCATGACTGCAAAAGGCTAAAAAAGATATACTGGCATCTTATTAGCAAATTCAATTTAACAAGCACGAACAGGAGTATGTTATCTGAAGCAGTACTGCCCACTGGTCTTCCTCAGTTTGTTTAGGTGCTCACTTTGTGTACAAACCTTACAGGTGGTCACTATTTACTAAATAACACAAAGTAAAACAATCCTGAGAAGCCAAGCTTCAGCTATTTAGTTTGGGTAGATACAGAAACTTTGTAAATGTCCAGTGAGGCAATCAGAAGGTTTTCCTAAGCCTTCAACACTTCCCTCCTCTTTCCTCTTACCATTTTACACATCAGACAGCTGGAGGAAGAAGCTGCTTTGAAGCCTGCATCACCAACGACAACACATGCACTGGAATAATCGCACACATTTAAGGACAGAAGCAGCCTTGCTATCCTTATAGAAAAAGTATGTCAGTGTCACATTGTTACTTTTTATCTTTTAAGCTCCTGTATTTCCTTTTTTCTCACTTCCTTCCTACAGTGGAGCACTCTTGGTATGCAGAATCAGCTAACGGAGGTCTGAACTTGGAGAGATATGAAAGGGTGTTCAACTTCAGGTAAAACCTAGCAAGAACACAGAGCTCATCACTTCCGCAGTGGTCAGCAGGCCTGGTTAAAGGTCAGATCAAGCACATTATTGTGTTATAAATGTTTTTATATATTATTTATATTATTTTATAGGTTTCACGTTATTTATATATTGCCACAGTTTATATCTAGCCACTGAAATTATACATTTTCAGCAGTAGGAAATACACATCAAGGCACACACAGAGCCAAGCCCTATGAAAAGGAATTAATCAAAGTTATCAAAAAACCTCAATTAATTCAGACTCTGACAAGCCAAAGTAAGACGACCTTAAGGTTGAGGAACCCTCATTAAGAATGAACTCACTCCATCTAGCTGCTTTACAAAAAAACCAAAGAAGGGCAGCTCAGGGCACTGGCAGAGCAAAAATGAAGGCGTCAGAAAAGCACAAATGCAGTATTTGGAGCAACAGATCTCAGATCTTAATCCATTCACACATTCATGAAACCAGTAGTGAAGAAATAAAAATTGGGGTGTCTGACTACTCTGTCAAGCCAGAGTAATGATTACTAATACATAATTAAAAGCCACCTCACAGTGAGGATAGGAGCAGGCCCTGGTGACGGACACTGACCAAAAGCCTGTTAACCATGTCTCAGTTCGCACTCTTCAACTTGCTCAGCATCTCGTCCACCTTAGTTTTCTTCACTCTCCTGGCTGGGACAGAGCTAACCAGAGCAATAACCACTTACCAGTGGCTCGCACTGGCAGAAGTTACATGACAACTATGTGAAACTGAACAGATCAAAGAGCTCATTTTATTTTTAATTAAATGAAGATGCTCCCAGTCACAAATGTTATGGTTTGGATGGCTATTTCACTGCAAATGGACATCCATTGATAAATTAATGAATAAATCAGAACCAGGTCACTGATCTATCTTTACTATACCTTTTTTCTATTCATAATCACCTTAAAACTTAGCTGATCTTTTGTTTCCCTAATCTTGAAACCTTTAACTTCCGGATTCAGACCTAGTCAACCCCAAACCCAAGATCTGCACACTTCAGGTAGGGAAAGCATCTCGCTTTCATTTCTTGATTAGCAGCAGAGTTCCAAAAAATGAAACTTCAACAACTCATCTGAAGAGGTCTTTTCTTGCTCAACAATAATACCACTTGAGTTTAAGCTCTAAACTTCAAAACTGATGATCACAATGCAAACACCTAAGGAGTTCTGCTCATGACTGAAACAAAAGGCCTCTCCTAATAGCACCATTTTGAATAGCTCAGGCAGGTGGGTGGAAGGCAGGCATTATCAATTTCTAAATGGAAGAGCTGTAAGAAAACTTTTAAAAAAAGAACAGCACATTAACATCCTGCCAAGTTTTAAAAAATGATTTTGAATAACCAGTGTAACAGGATCGAGTATCATGTTTCCTCAGAGGAGGGAAAATCTGCCCCAGACATTTCACCAGGTTTGTTCTGTGTCCCAGTATAGTAAAAGTAGAAATTCCAGGCATAACTTAAGAGGTGGTCATAAGAAACAGCGCTCTGGTTCCTTCAAAATGCTCTTTCCTGGTTTGTTACAATACTTCCATTTCTGCCAAGTGTCATTTGCACTTCTTATAAAGAAAAAAAATCAATCCTTCAACTGCATCAACTCTACACTACAATAAGCAAAAACTGAATGCTAGTCACTAACTGAAAATGTTCAAGTCCTTATGACTTTACTCTTCTCTCAAGAAGGATAAAGAAAAACTACCTTTCCTCCTCCAAACTCTGGACAGAGAACTAGCTTAGTTAACAGTCGAACTAAGCCCAAGAAGGATTGCCTAAAACCTTTACAAATACTCAATTTATGAGAAGGTAAAAAGTAACTACCTAGAAAAACAGAACACTCCCAAGCTGGACTATACTCATGGCTCGTCTCCTTCCTCTTCTGAGGCGAGTACACACTTCAAAGTGCTTCTGTAGTTGGGCAAAGTACAGTTACAGTCAGCAAATTAGACAAATTCTGTCCTCTAGGTTATGCACACGTATTCGCTCTCCTCAGGTGTAAGGGCACAAAGCAGCTCCTTCAATTACATCCAAGCACAGCAGACTGGCAAAAATTAGCACCTTGCATGAACACAACTGGACAGCCAAAGAGAAAGGCTTAAAAGCAAACAGCATCAGAGACTGCACTCGCTGTCACCATCTCAAAGGTTTTTTACTTCTGCTCTAACCCTACAGACTCTCTTCCTTGCTTTAAAACAGAAATCACATTGGCTTTACTGCAACACAAAAAACCTACTCCACTATGGATGAATACATTCACCACTTTGTTTCAACAGCTTAAATTTACAAAAGGTGTTTGCTTAGATGCTATCAACAACCGATCCAAGTTGAAAATGCTGTTGAGAGGAACTTACCTGCCGCCTATGCTGTAAAATAGAATCTGAAGAATTTACTTTGTAAATCGCTTATGAAACATGCTTTTCAAGCAGTCCTAAGGTAAGTTTTTTTAGAAACAATGATTAATTCACACTCTACAAGAGAAACACCAAGCTACTTTACTACCTGTCTTCCTATTAGCTTATTTATTCTGCAGCTGACTTTCCAAAAGCATTTTGGTATTTAGAAACAAAGAAACACCACAACTTTGTATTTCAGGTCTCTTTCACCACAAAAGACACAGAGGCAAGGAAAACCGAAGGGAGAAACCGAGGTGATACTGCTTAACTAATAAATTCATATAAATAGTCTTCTCTCAATCTCCCTTAAGCCCCAAAATAACTGTTTAATCTGTAAGAAGCTTTCAAAGTTAGCACTTGGAAGTCTCAGTTATTTTCCACTGCATCATCACCTTTCCTACGTACCGTATCAGCTTTGTTTTAAAGACAAGAAAATTCACTCTGGATCAGAATGGAACATATTATTCCAGTGACCACTGGAGGTGAGTGTTTTCAGTGTGGTGATTAAAACTGTCAGCCAAGCCACAGCTAAGAATGCGCCCCAGACCAAGTTCAGGTTTGAACGGCTGTAGCAAAGAGCAATGTAACTGTAATTAAATTAAAACCGCTTTGGACTTTGGCTGTGAGAAGACAGAAAAGAATTGCAACTTGTTATTTTAAACAAGGTATTTTAAGCATTAAAATCCTCATAGGTGTAGACCGTTTGCTGTTCATTTTTTATTCTTAAACATCTGTTCCTTTCTCCAGGTAAATACAAGCAAGCAATAGCAGGATCTGCTATCACTCTCTCAGCACAGACTGTCTCCTTACAAATATCAGTCCAGATTTCTCTCCTTTCCTCTCTGAAAAGGATGAGCAGCAGGGTAGCAGAGACCAAAAATGAGAAACTCACCAAAATAAGCAATAATATAATGGGAAAAGGTGGTCTAAAATACTCGTTTCCAATTTCTTCAATTCCAACACCGGAATTATAAGAAAGGATAGGTTTCGCTGAGGATATTTTCTGAAGCTTCAAGAGTAAAGGAAGCCACACAAGTGACAAGAGATACCCAGACGCTACACCCACCTCTTTCTCTCAGTATCACACACAGATCTGAAGTTCTTGTGCAAATTAACATCGAAAATTACAGCTCTTTTAAAAAGCTGAACTCTTGGATATCAAAGCCAGCTAGATAAAGGCATCCTCAAACACTCCCTTCTGTTTTCAGCCGGGTACCATTGCCACACAAGGTCACAGACATTCAGTTTGGAAGCGGGAGAGTTAACAGCCAGAACTTGTCCGTGTTTCCAAAATAAAGCGGTGGCACCAGCTCTGCTGTCGCTGACAAGAGGGAACACGGCTCAGTACAAACCTCCAGCGTGGCCAGGCTTTATGGCTGGGAAACAGCGCTTCAAGGCAGGGCTGGACCCAGACAAGAGAGTGGTGGCAAAGCCCGACGAGTGGCGCAGCAGCCGCCTCCCCCGGCACCCCCAGGGCCAGCAGCACCACTCCTCAGCTCAGGAGATGGGATGGAGCTCCCAGAGGCCAAAGGTTTAGAGCCTGGAAAGGATGGCAGGGTCACAGAATCACAGCATCCCTGGGGATCCCTCCCAAATCGCGGAATCACAGAATCGCACAGGAACCCACAGGGATCATCAAGTCCAAGTCGTGTCCCTGCACAGGACAAGCCCAACATTCACAACGTGGGGCTGAGAGCACTGGCCAAACGCTTCTGGAACACTGTCAGGCTGTGACTGCTTCCCTGGGACCTGGGAGCTGCTAAGGGGCTCCACCACCCCTCGGGTGAAGAACCTTTTCCTCATGTCCAACCTAACCTTCCCTGGCACGTCTCCTGTCCTTGGTCACCGGAGAGAAGAGCTCGGCACCTGCTACCGCCTCCTCCCAAACGGAGAAGGAAAAGGCGATGGGGTCTCCTCTCAGTCTCCCTTCTCCAGGCTGCCCGGACCCAGCCGCCTCAGCCCCTCCTCACGCCCTTCCCCACCAACCCCTCCCCAGCTCCGCGTTGGACGTTCCCCACCAGCTTTAGACCCTTCTCCTCCCTCTCACAACCCCAGAGCGGGGCGGGGAGCCAAACCCGGGGCAGGGCCGGGGTCCCTCAGCCGCGGAGCCGCCGCCCCCGCGGGGAGCCCCGGGGGCGAGCGGCCCCTCCGGAGCTGAGCCGCCGCCTGCCGCGCTCCGGGACCGGGTAGAGCAGCCAGACCGTCCCTAGAACCACCCCCCCAGCCCAGCCCGTCCCGTCCGCGGTCGCTCACCGGGCGCGGCGGCGGAGCGGCTGCCCCGTCCCTTGGCCAAGATGGCAGCCGGCGCGAGCGCAACCGGAGGCAGCGACTTTGCAAAGTCGGGCGGGAACTGCGCATGCGCCGAGGAGTGCGGCGAGGGCGCCCACAGAGACTACAACTCCCGGCGTGCTCTGCGCAGGCGCCGAGGGGAGCCGAGTAGGGAGCGGGGAACAAGGAGGCCGTACGTTCTGCGCAGGCGTCGAGGAGCTCGGACTACAACTCCCGGCGTGCCCCGGTGCACCCCTGCGCGCGCCTGGCGATAGTGGCAGAGGAGGGTTTGGGCCGTCCCGTCAGCGCCCACGGCAGCAGCGTGGGCCAGGCCCCTAGGGAGGGCGGGGTACGTCCCGCTGCACTGAGGGAGAGGTGAGCGTGTGACTATGTTGTGCTCGCAGCCCAGAAACCAACCGTGTCCTGGGCTGTGTCCTCAGCAGTGGGAACAGCAGGGAGAGAGGGGATTCTACCCCTCTGCCCTGCTCTGGGGAGACCTCATCTGGAGGTCTGTGTCCATTCTGGAGTCCTCAGCACAGGGAGGACATGGAGATCTTGGAGCGAGTCCAGAGGAGGCCACGGGGATGATCCGAGGGCTGGAGCACCTCCCTTACAAGGACAGACTGAGAGAGTTAGGGCTGTTCAAGCTGGAGAAGAGAAGGCTCCAAGGAGACCTTAGAGCATCTTCCAGCGCTGAAAGGGGCTCCAGGAAAGCTGGGGAGGAGCTTTAGGTCCTGGAGGGCAGGGATGGGATGAGGGGGAATGGTTTGAGCTGCAAGAGGGGAGATTGAGATGAGATCTTAGGAAGAAATGTTTTGCTGTGAGGCCCTGGCCCAGGTTGCCCGGAGCAGTGGTGGCTGCCCCATCCCTAGAGGTGTTCCAGGCCAGGTTGGATGGGGCTTGGAGCAACTGGATCCAGTGGGACGTGTCCCTGCCCATGACAGGGGAACTGGAACTGGATGGGCTCTGATCCAGTCCAACCCATTCTGTGATTCTATGATTCAATGTGTAGATGCGCTGCAGTCAAAATAGTGGATCACCAAAGCAACCCTGCAGAGCAGTCTAATGCTCCTCTGCGGTTGCACGAATGCTGTGATGTGAGGTGATGGCAGAATAGCCGGTGACTGGAACAACAGCACAAGGGGATGCACTCTGTAATCAAGTTCCTCTCAGTTAAGCAACTGGGACACGACTGGTAGCAGTGCCACACAAACTTTTGTAATACTAACATATTCACTGCAGATACTTTAGCTTTTAATACTGCTTAACCTTTACATAAAAACTTTCTTGTTTCAAGTGTGTTTTTTTATCACCAAAATGCCTATTGCATAAACAAATGCATAGAAATTACAGTGCACCTCCTTTTTGGACAGGGAGGAATGAGAGTTCAGTTTCCAGCTGCAGAAATCAGAAAAAAAAAGGCTCCTTAATTTTTGAAAAGTATAATTTCCTCACTCATTTTTCAGGCAAATTATGTACTTTGCATGTGCAAAGTTTAGCATTTTCTTAGAGCTGGCAGAGATGTGAAAAATCCATCTTGTCTTCCCCCACTTCACACATAAACTCAAATAAGAAAGGTCCCACAGCTTCAGTTAAGTTAGCACTTTTGTTAATGGGGCCTGAGCTAGAAAACAACTTGGAATGTTTTCCCCTAACGGAGTAACCCACACATTTCAGTGCCTATTACCCATCTGCAGTTATGATTGACCAAGGTGTAGACACACATAACTGCAAGCACAGGAATCGCTCTAATTCGAGCCCAGAACAGCATGTGCTGCTCAGAGCCTGTGAGTGCTGAAATGTCAGTAGTGCGTGGCTTTCTCAGAAAAACATCTGTCCCTGGGAAGCAAGTTTGAACCTAAAGTCGCAGCCGAACAGAAGAACCAAACCAACTGAAGAGGTTGAATAAGTTCTGGGTGGTTTGGCTTTTTTCCTCTAAAGCTGCTCTGTGCACTTTGAAGTCTTTATGTTCCTATATAGATATTTCATCGTGTATACATGCATTTACAGTTCTGTGTTTAAATCATGTCTAAAGCAATAATAAAAATTAATTCTGCAAGCCCTACTTGACAGAAACTTCTCTCCCATGCATCAGGAAGGTGCTAGGACAGAAAGCTGTTGCTGCTTCTCACCTTGCCTCAGCAGTGCTTTCACAGCCTCACCAGCCCTGGAGCTCCAGGCTGGCTTTGCTACAGAACACCTGCCTCACTCTTTCGTGTTTTCAGCAGCTCCCCACTCCCAAACTGGAAATGTCCAGTGATTGCTGGGCATAAACCTGCATAGACAGCCCTCTCTCATCCACTGTTGCAGCAGGGATACCTGTCCTGGCTGGAGAGTAGAGCTCAGGCTGATTTCAGCTGGAGTTCCACGTCGGCATAGCTGCATTTCCCCAGCAGTGGTTTTGTTCTCTCTCCCAGCTGGCACTAAACGTTGCAGGGTTTTTTTTGCACATTTTCTGTGGTTTGATTCCCAGGTCTGTAGGACCAGTGCACCTTGGGGTGCTGTGGCATTTATCTCAGCTGCCTGAATGAATTTTATCTTTAGTGTTGCAGGAAGAAGCTGATTGCTACCTTGGTGCGCATACGTGTGATTCCTACTGAATTCAAGAGAAGTGCCCATATCGCTAGGGAAGTGTGGCCACTTGCAGGCTCTGATTTCGTCTTACTGGTTTTCGGGTTTCCAAGGCAAAGACTGCTAAAGCAGATGTGAACTAATAACATTCTGTGTCTCTTTTCAAGGACACCACGCAAATTGTCCTCTATGTTATCATTTTAAACTCCTTTTGTAACTGGCATTTCAGGAAAGTGATTGCTGTTCAACCCTAGCAGCCCTCATCCCTTTATTTTTCAGCTTCTGATGCCTCAAGTCAAGTTCTACTGGCACTATCTGCTTTGAAAAATTCATGAGAGAAAGAATGCATTCCAGGTGCACAGACTACTGATCAACTGCTTGCCAGTACAAGATGAACATAGAACCATCTTAACATTCTGAGATCATTTTCCTGTTAAAAATCACGGCCTGTGAGTGAAGTGGAATGACAAATAATGCCTTAACGCCAGAACAGCATTGCAGGCACAGATGAATATAAATGGGTGGCAGAAAAGCTACGTACCCAAGATTTTACATTTCTTTTGTTTGCTTATTTGGACAAAGAAGACTAGTTGATTATTTGCCTTTTCCCTATACTTTCTATAAATATAGGATACTTGGGCAGATGGAATTTTCTTCCTGCTCCCTGCCATGACTTTCTTTTGACCAAGAAGAATCCAAACAGGTTTAAAAAGTTTGCTACAACTGTGCAGGATGATCTTGTACAAAGGCTTTTTCGGGGAGCTGTGTATACTTTACAGCTTTTCAGATTTCCTTGGTTTGATACAGGCACTGTCTCTGGGACTTAATTTCTGAGATATAATATTCAATAATAACAACAACAACAACAACAACAACAACAATAATAATAATAATAATATTTTCTCCATTCTTCTCAGTGCAAACTAGATTTCAAGGTCACCAGGACAGAGATTATTTCTTGTGGCAAAACATGTGTAGCATTTGGCAGGCTGAGAGAGTTGAACTTGTTCAGCCTGGAGAAGGCTCCAAGGAGACCTTATAGAGACCTTCCAGTACCTGAAATGACTACAAGAAAGGTGGGGAGGGACTGTTCATAAAGGCTTGTGGTGATAGGGTGAGGGAGAATGGGTATAAACTGGAGAGGGGCTGATTTAGGCTGGATATAAAGAATAATTTCTTCACAATGAGAGTGGTGAGGCCCTGGCACAGGCTGCCCAGGGAAGTTGTGGCTGCTCCATCCCTGGAGTTGTTCTAGGTCAGGTTGGATGGGGCTTGGAACCCCTGATCCAGTGGGAAGTGTCCCTGCAGATGGCAGGGGTGGAACTGGATGGGCTTTGAGGTCCCTTCCAACTGAAACTATTCTATGATTCTCTGATTTATTATCAGCTCTGTTATTGTAAATAACAATATTCAAATAAACGATGAAGGCCCAGCAGTGTTGTCTGAATACAAATATATCAGAAAAAATCAGAAGGAACCTCTGGAGTCCTCTAGGTCCACCCACTGCTTGAACCAGGACCAACTTAGATAAAATTGCACAGGGCCTCGTCCAGTTGAGAGATAAGTATCTTCAAAGCTGGAGTTCCTACAGCTTTTTTGTGTCCTGGTTGAGTGTTGATGACCTGCATAATGAACTTCTGTTTTTCTGCTTCTTGTCCCTCATCCTGTCCCTGCACACCTCTGCATCTTCTTTATACCCTCCCATCGGACAGCTGTAGACTGCAGTAAGATTCCCCTTTGCCTTTTCTTCTTCAGGCTGAACAGAAACAGCTGTCTCAGCATCTCCTCATGCATCCTGTGCTCTATCTTGGTGGTGCTCCTTTGGTGGACTCCGTATGTCAGTGCCTGTCTGGTGCCAGGAAGATCAGACTGGGCTCAGGACTGGCAGGTGGCTTCTTGCCGCAGAGCAAAGGGCAAGGTTCCTGTATCTCACCGGAATGGCTGTGCTCTTGGTAACACAGCCCTGCATGTGGTTACCTTTCTTTGTCACAGGGCCATTTGGTGGACTCCTATTCACCTTGTTTACCAGGACCCCTGCACCTCTTCCACCACATTGCTTTCTAGGCAGTTGACCTCACGTCCTTCTGAATTTGGGTTATCTCCTCCCAGACACAGATCTCTCTTTGACCACCCACACCTGTCTTTGTTGAGTTTCCTGAGGCTTTTCTTCACCTTCAATTAAGATCTTGGTTTGCTATATACGTCGAGAGCATAAAGCTGGTCCTACTGCTGGAGAGACCGCAGTGACCGTCTCTCCAGAGAAGCAATTTTGATAGTGTGAATACTTCCCACTTTGGGTGAGACACGGCCCCAAACAAGTATCACACAATGACTGCCGAACAGTCATCAGATGTCATCAGCATCCCTTAGCTGCTGAGATCTTTAACAGTGGCTTAGCGCTTCTCTTTGACTTAAGGCTCTGGTGATTTATAAATACAGGAATGCTTTGGGTTTCCATCATTTTTAATTACTGGATTTCAAAGCACCTTATAAGAAAACTATAAAGTAAGTCTTCTTATAAGTAAGTCTTCTGGAGCTTTTTGTTAACAATTTTTGTAAATTATTGCCGCAAGTGTTTTATATTTTCAAATCAGATTCATTGCCTTGAAATTGTCATCCCTAAAAAGAGAATTTTTGTTGTGCTGCCTTGTTATTGGAGTCTGTATTCACCATTTCACACATGGAGATAACAGTGCCATGTCAGACTGTACCTAGTTCTAATTTACTTTAAAATCAGAATTATTATTTCAACCTGGGATTTAGAAAAGTATCAATGGGAAGAGATAAATTACTTCCTGTTATCTGGGGAAGGAATGACCGAAACCCTCAGGTTGGTGAGAAACTATTATTATTTCCAAGTAATCTAATTAAAGGGTAAAAGAAAGACGTAGCTATTTAATGAAGCACTTTATTACTCAATTGCTCTACAGTGCATAATCAGAGACCAGGGAGGGCGTGATTAGGTGTCCTGGGAACGGAAATGACACAACTGAGATATGTAGATGTTTTAAAGGAAGGACGATACTGGGAAGATTGTTTTTCTCTTCCCACGCAAAAGGCTGAACGTTATTTTTCCTGGGACCGAAGAACAAGATACCGTGGTGGGGAGTTTCCCGAAGACGACCGGTGCTGGGATAGGTGGAACACACCATGTATATTTTACCTGATGGCTCTACCTGGCCCTTGGCTGCACAAAGACCTTGCGAGCACCAGGTCAGCTGAGCCCACGGTACATCAGTGCGGCAGGTGTGCAGGGTACCCACAAGCACCACTTGGATCCCAGTTATGACTTTGCTCTCTGGACGCTGTGTTGAGGGCTCTTAAAGAACAGGAACACGTGCATATGCTCAGCATCGGTGTGAGTTGGACACCTGCCTCTGCCGGGTTCTTTGAGGAGAGTTTATGGAACGGAGATGCTAGTAGAGAGGAGCCTTCAGCTTATATAGACCCAGGTCTATTCCTGTTGCACCCCAATAACCTCCCTCATTTATACAGCTGTAAATTATCTATATCAGGAAGGCTGACTCATCTCCTGAGTGGTTTTCCTCCTTGCAGATTGCTCTGGCATAAATCAGCTAGCATTTCAGAGCAGAACAGATGCTGATCAAAAACTATGCAATGTCAAAACTAACACAAAGGGAAAAGTTACGGTTTAAATACCTGGGACTTGACACAAAACCAAATAAAGCTAACTAAGTGGTTTCCATTATGAATTCTTTAGAAGCCTTTATCTGCTTTGGGGGGCTGTATCTTCTCTAGCTTATGTAGCTCCTTGTACCAGGACACCTCAAAGTCCTCCCCTAAAAAGAACAAACCCACCCAAGCCATCAGTCCTAATGAGTAAGAGGTCAAGATGTGCATTTCACTAAGTCCAATTCAACACTTCTGGACAAGAGCTCTGAACCAGACCTCTGGTCTCAGACTGCAAGGAATCCCTTGTTGAGCAGTAATCTTACTCATTCAGTCTATTTCATCCAGCCTTTCCTAGGCTCAGTGTGCACTCAGTAACTGGGCAGTTGAGTTGCAGCCGCCAGGTGAGTAACAGCAAGGGGCAGGAAGGTTGCTGTACCAGTCCCATCACATGCCATTAACATACCAGGGGCAGTGCTCATGATTTCCCAGACTGGATTAAGGGAGAATTTACTTGGTTAGACTTGCTCTACAAGGCTCAGGGCTTGGTCCTCACTTCAGGTTATGCTCATGCTTGCTACGACTGCGAGAAGGAGGAGAAGATGATGTTGTACTGACTTCTTACCAACCCAGAGCCTCAGGCTCACCGGGACTGAACCAGTCTCTTGTGTAACAGGCTGGCCCCAGGGTTCCTCTAAGAAATGAAACTTGGTGGTTTTTCTCTTGTTGGAGGCATGGGGAAAATAAGAGGCAAGAGGTAAAATTAGTCCAAACTTCCCTTCACACTTACTTGGCTATTATCTTCTAGCTCTTGCTTCTGTTCATGCTTGTGCTGTGTGTACAGACAGTGTGCTCACAAGTAAATAATTTCTAGTGTTCCTGCAACAAAAACATAGCCTCCTTTTAACCCTTGGGCCACCCATACTCCTCCCTAAAGACACCAGCCTGACAATACCAAACTTGTACTTTAGCATTGGCAGTCGTGGTTCGCAGGGCAGTCAAACCAAAGGCTCTCTATGCCCTCTGTTGGGCAGTTGATGACAGAATGGCGATGCTGCCAGAAACACCATGTCAGGACTTGGTAAAGTGCAGAAGTCTTTATTGAGGCAAGAGAGGAGAGTTAGCTGTGGTAACTCACAGCCCAGAAGGCCAACCATCTCCTGGGCTGCATCAAAAGCAGCGTGGCCAGCAGGTTGAGGGAGGTGATTCTGCCCCTCTATTACTCTCTTGTGATGCCTCATCTGGAGTCCTGTGTCCAGTTCTGCAATCCTCAATTTAAAAAGGATACGGAACTGTTGGAATGGGTCCAGAGGAGGCTACAAAGGTGATCTGAGGGCTGGGGCAACTCCCATACAAGGACAGGCTGAGTGTGTTGGGCTTCCTTCAGTCTGGAGAAGAGAAGATTCTGGGGAGATCTTATAGCAACTTTCCAGTGCCTGAAAGGGGCTACAAGAAAGCTGGGGATGTACTATTCATAAAGGCTTGTGGTGACGGATGAGGAAGAATGGGTATAAACTGGAGAGGGGCAGATTTAGGTTTCATATAAGGAAGAATTTCTTCACCATGAGAGTGATCAAGCCCCGGCACAGGTTTCCCAGGGAAGTGGTGGCTACCCCATCCCTGGAGGTGTTCAAGGGCAGGTTGGATGGGCCTTGGGCAGCCTGATCTAGTGGGATGTCCCTGCCCATGGCAGGGGGCTTGGAACTGGATGATCTTTTAGGGTCCCTTCCACCCAGACTATTCTATACTTCTATTACAAATCTCAAATGTGTTGAATTTAGTATCACTGGGACAAATGGCATTGTCATCATCATGCTAATGCATGCTACAGTAATGCAAATGTCGCTGTGGAATGAGATATTTTTAACTGAACTGGATCCCCAGTGGTGTTATTCTGTACTGCTGCACAGTATGACAGCGGGAAGCCACGCTAGGAAGGACTCTGCCAACACAAGAGGCAAGATGTGTCTCAGGTTTTATGCTTGAGGCAGGTAGAGAGACTTGTGGTGTGAGCTCTAACATGTTTATGAATATTCTATGTGTATCTCTGTACTAACAGTAACAGCGCTACATTAAAAGCCAATTTCAGGCATGAATAAGGGCTGCAGTCCACATGGGACCCCTGCTAAGATAAATTAGCAGTGTGAGTCATCCAGCGTGCGTGTAAGGAGGCTGCTGCGACCTTCAGCTGCTGTCTGGGCCCTCACAAGCGGAAAGGCTACAGAGCAAAGCACTTTACTTAGACGACACCACTGATGGCATCACTGTTGCAGCCTTCATTAGGCACCTTGTGACATTTACCATGATACAATCAAACTGGCTCATCAAATACCGTACCTGCCTCACTGCACAGAATGGCTTGTGCTAGCTGGAACTGTTATTATGCAACAATTCCTTCATCTGCATCCTTCACTATGAGGATTCATCCCTGGGGATGTTCCAGGTCAGGCTGGATGGGACCCTGGGCACCGTGGGAGATGTCCCAGCCCATGGCAGGTGGGTTGGAACTGGATGATCTTTAAGGTCCCTTCCAACCCAAACTATTCTATGATTCTATGATTCTTCTTCATCCCCATTGAACATCTACACAGGGTAAAACAACTTTAGTTTCCTAATTCAGGGTGCTCCTGGATGCTGCCACCACATTGTAGCCCTGCACAAGCAGAAATAAATTTATTTTTCAGTGGGTTTGTGGGAATGTGAAATCATCTGCAGATGATTGGTAAGGGTGAACAGAATATAATGTTGGTGTTCTCATTCTTTGGGTACCACTTTGAGACATGCAGAGTTTCTTTTGTCAGAGTATTTGCCATTGTGTGCTGCATTTTCTAAGGTGAGTGATATACTCTGGGGTTCAGCCCACGCTGCTAGGCAGAACACTGGCCCAGGAATAGGAATGTGCAGAGGATGCTTGTCCTGGGCACCTAGAAAATGAGGATGCAATTAATGATCACTCATGCCAAGCCTGTCCAAAGGGACTGAGCCAGTACCACAAGGGGATGCTGTGCTATGGTAGGGACAGAACCCAGTTCTATACGTTCCCACAGCTCTGCATTCAGTGTCAGATGATTCTTGCCACTGTTTGATACTCAACTTCTAGACGTGGTGATAAGTGAAGTCCTGTGAATGATACTCTTATTTTCTGTACGTTTCTAATCCACGCTAAGCACAGGTCCTCCCGGTGCAATGTCAAGGGAGGATCCTGTTGAACAAATCACAGGCATCCTTTTTTTAAAAAAAATCCAGATCAGATTGCACAAAATCCTTCTTATAATTTATTTAATATACAAATTGGCCCAGGCAAGCATAGTGCCATTGTATGGATCACCTGTATTACACAGATGCTTAGGCAGATGTTTTCTCCTAGCCTTGAAATCCACAGTATTTCCCAGCCAAGCTGGTGAACCCAATCTTTTTGGAAATATAGTTCTGAAGAAGTGTCATATTCTCATTATTTTAAAATGTTTCACAGCTTTTCCGTGACTGTGAGACGTTTACATTTGCAACTCAGAACTTCCCTACTTGAACTACTGCAGTAAATTAAACAGTCGCAGGATGTATAATGTGAATAACATCCTGTTATTGTTTCATCTACCCTGTTAGGTAGTGAGGTTTTGTATCTTCTACACCTTTTCCTGTTCCTTCTTCACTGCACCATTTTGTGCCTACATTCTGCCATCTGGTGTCCCAAATCCACCAGTGAAGATGACAATGAAAGTACCAGGGTGTAGATGAGCAATCAAGGCCCTAGGATACATTAAAATCTGGTATAATTCAGTACTCTGAGGCCTTAATCTCCTAAATTGGAGGGTCAGGGCAAACCAAGCTGCTAGCACACCTTGTCTTTGAGCACTCCTTATGCAGTTATAAACAGCTGAGAATATTTTGGCAATGGTAGGAGCACCTTCATGCCAGGTGGAGCTGATCTGTCCTTATTTAATGAACACTGTCTGCTCCCACCACCCACTCTTCGGTTTAGTTGTGGTCAGGGCTGGCTCCTTTCAGCCTTTCCAGGGAAGTAATGCCTTGAGCCAAAATCAGTGGGAATTCTATGCAACGATGTCTTTGTTCTGTAACCCAGTGACTGATGTGGATGAGCCTGTCCCAGGGGAAGGGACATGTACTGCTTGGGGCATCTTTTGATTCATAGAACAGCTTGGTATGGTGTCTGCTGTGCCAGCACTCTAAATATCAAGGGGCAACGCTGCCACTTGTACACGTGCTGCCTGGAGGGCTAAAGGTTTCTTACAGGGACTCCCATCTTCCTATGTGAACTCTTCACTGTAGGACCGGTTGCTGAAGATCAGCAGCAGCTCAGAAAAAAAACCACCAAACCTCCTTTACTGAGATTGCTGTGAGTTGGGGTGTCAGGATGGACTCTCTGCTGAGAATGAAACTGCAAAATAATTCAGTGAGAATTTATGAGTAAGGTCATTTCTGGGCCCCTCACCACAGGACAGATGTTGAGGTTCTGGAGCGAGTCCANGGAGGGGGTTGAGTCACCTTCCCTGGAGGTGTTTAAAGGACGGGTGGACAAGGTGCTGAGGGACATAGTTTAGTGTTTGATAGGAATGGTTGGACTCGATGATCCAGTGGGTCCTTTCCAACCTAGTGATTCTATGATTCTATGAATTCCTTACTTTTAAATATTTCACTGATAACAGAAGTGGTGTAAAGCACCCTGGTTGCAAAGTTCACTCCAGTTTGTGATTAAGGCTTATAAAAAACATATTTCTGATGTGAGAACAGGAGGGAACTTGCGTGTGACCCCGGACAAGGCTGAAGCAGGGCTCTGCCTCCTGCCTACGCAGCTGGCATTGGCTGTGGCCGGGGGCAGGGTAAACCTGGCAAACCAGCACACCGGCTGTGGGGTGGAAAGACGAACAGTCCCCAGCCAAGTCCAAGGTCCAGGTGGACAGAGCAAGTCATGGACCACACCTCAGCTCTGCCTACTTGGCACTTCACCAGCTCACTGCTTGGCCGAGATCGATGCTGCCCTCAGCCCTGTGTGAGGCAAGAGTCCGTGCACCAAGAGAAGCTGCTCACACTGACCAGCTTGTGGGGTGTTTTGGAGAACCTCCCAGGATAGAGTGCTGCCCCACCAGAGGCTCCACAGCCACATCTGGTCCTGGGACAAGGACCTGTCCTGGCTCTACTCTGGCCCTTTGGGGCTCAAGGGCCTGTCCTGGCTCTGATCCGATTCCCATTGCTCCTGTGGGGCAACAGCCCTGTCCTGGTTCTGCCTTGACACCCACTGTGCTCCCCAGAGGATCAGATCTGTTCTGGCTCCAGGGCTGCTACCAGTACCAGTGGGTGCCCGAGCCTCCCAGGGATCTGGTCTGGGCTCCCAGTGCCTCCCAGTGTGGGGTTGTAATGGGACCCAGCCCGGCTCCCAGTGCCTCTGGACCCCGTTGCAGGGATGGAGCAGGATCCAACCCATTCCCGGTGCCTGTGGACCCACACGCGTGGGGCTGGAACAGAATCCAACTTCACACCCAGTGTCCCCAGACCCCTCTGCAGTGCTGGGATGGGAGCCAGCCCAGGTCCCAGTGCATCCAGACCCTGTTGTGGGGCTGGAATGGGACCCAATCCCACTCCCAGTGCCTGTGAACCCCTCTGTGATGCTGGAGGGAGACCCAACCTGGGACCCAGCGCCTCCAGTCCCCGGTGTGAGGGTGCAACGGGACCATAGGTCCCGTTGCACCCTCACACCGGGGACTGGAGGCGCTGGGTCCCAGGTTGGGTCTCCCTCCAGCATCACAGAGGGGTTCACAGGCACTGGGAGTGGGATTGGGTCCCATTCCAGCCCCACAACAGGGTCTGGATGCACNCCCCAAGGCGGCTCCGCGCCGGCGCAGCCCCGCCTCCCCCCCCCTTCACGTCCTCTCTCCCCGCCGCGATGTCGGACCGGCTGCCCTACAAAGTGGGTGAGTAAAGCCAACCCCGTCCCGTTCTCCATCCCCAGCACGGGGGAGCGGCAGGGAAGGAGGGGATTCTGCCCCCCCTCTGCTCTGGGGAGATCCCAACGTGGAGGCCTGAGTGCAGTTCTGGGAGGACGTGGAGCTGTTTGAGGGAGTCCAGAGGAGGCCACGAGGATGATGTGAGGGCTGGAGCACCTGGTGTGCGGGGACAGGCTGAGAGAGCTGGGGTTGTTCCGCCTGGAGAAGGCTCCAGGGAGACCTTAAAGCAGCTTCCAAGACTGAAAGGGGCTTCAGGAAAGCTGGGGAGGGGCTCTGGATCAGGGAGTGCAAGGAGAGAACGAGGGGGAACAGATTTCAGCCGAAAGAGGGGAGATTTCAATGAGAGCAAAGACAGAAATGCTTTTAAAGGATGAGGCGTGTGCCCCTGAGTTGCCTGATAGACCAAAGGGGAGAGAACAGGTTGGAACTGAAGGTTTCTGCCATAAACTCCCACAAGTTTCCCTCGCAAGGCTTGGTCTAGACCATTGCCCTGGAAAATCAGTGCTTGGGGGACTTAGTGCAGAGGCTGCACTTCACTGTGCACCAGGCAATGTTCTTGAAAAATATCCTGTGCTCTCCCAGTGAGCCCTAAAGATGCTAAAGCCTGAACTCATTCTCCCTGCAGGTCATCGTGTGTGGGGGTGTGGTTACCGAAGGCTCATTGTGAAGAATTTCTTCCCAATGTCTAATCTAAATCTTCCCTCTTCCAATTCAAAACCATTCTCCCATGTCCTATCGCTCCATGCGCTTGTAAAAAGTCCCTCCCTAGCTTTCCTTAGAGCTCCAGCCTTCTCCTGGCTGAATAATGCCAGCACTCTCAGCCTGTCCTGAGAGCAGAGGTGCTCCAGCCCTCGGATCATCTCCGTGGCCTCTCGACCCGCTCAAACAGTTTCATATCCATATGCTGGGGATTCCAGAACTGGACACAGGACTCTGGGAGTGTGTACGAGGAGAACGGATTTCAACTGAGAGAGGGGAGATTGAGCTGAGATCTTGGGAAGAAAAGTTTTGGTGTGAGGGTGGGGAGGTCCTGGCCCAGGTTTCCCAGAGCAGTGGTGGCTGCCCCATCCCTGGAGGTGTTCAAGGCCAGGTTGTATGGGGCTTGGAGCAACTGGATCACATGGGAAGTTGGGAGGTGTCCCTGCCCATGGCAGGGGTGGGACTGGATTGACTTTGAGGTCCCTTCCAACCCAAACCATCCTGGAAATTTCTCTTCAGTATTTGCTATGATTCTATAAGGCTCACATTTATGAATAATTTGCCCTGGAGGCTATGAATGTAAATTGCTCAGGGATGTATTCTTAAGGAATCCTGGCTGAATGGCCAAACCCTAAAGAGGACTGAGATCCAGATCCCTTTCTCTTGATGCAGTTGTTTCCATGGCCCTTCTGTCACTGGGCTCTGTTCAGTCCCTGCTGGGCTGAGGGCTGTGCAGCTCTCAGCTACAGCATTGGCCACAGTCGCAGTGGCCCTGGGGCTTAGTTCTGCAGCCAAATGCAATTAGCCTGTCCAGGTTAAATGCAGCAGTCTGACTTGAAGGTTCTGGTTTTTCTGAGGCTTTAAGCAGCCTGTGTTCATCAGGTAGGTGAAGGAAAAGTATCTGACCGTGTTCTCAGTGAAACAGTGAGCTTGTGAAATCCCCCCCAGAAGAGCTGACTGAGTAGGGGGGATGCTTGGTGTTGGTCAGCGCTGCAGAGAGGTGCAGCTTGATGTTAGCTATCTGACCCAGGCCTTTTTAAGGCTCGAGTCTGATATTTGTGGTGAGTGCGGTATTTCTACCCTGAGCCAGCCCGTTGGAAGTTTCTCTTCAGTATTTGCTTAACTTTTCTACTCTAGATACTTTTTACAAAGGCAGAAGTAGACTTGTAACTAAGGTGGTTCTGGTGCCTTCAGAAAAATCTTTGTGGATCCAGGAGGGTAGGAGCCTTGCAGCTCCAAAGAGGAGAGCTGGGCTGGGTTTAGCTCCTGGGGTGTGTGGCTGGGAGCATGATGTGTGTGTCCTCACCTGAGGAAGCTGTCGCTGTACAGGCAGCCCCCATGACATGCAAGTCTGAATGTAGAAGTAAATCTGTTGGAAGCGTAAGGCCCTTGGGCAGTATTTATAGGGAGGAGTGCTTGAAGCTGGGGTTTGCTGAATTAATGGGCCCTCAGGATGTGTGCACACAGGATCACAGTTCATTATATGCTCATGTTTTTTTCACAGCTGCTGTTGAGTTTAGTCTGAAGTTGTTTGAAGGCTTGTGTGCGACAGTAAAAAAGCAGGGAATAACTGGAATCGGGTCCATTTTCCCCCAGCTCTGTCTCCCAGCTGTTCCTGGGTGTCCAGTTCAGCTGTTGCAGCCTGTGCTTACCCACAAGTGTGTGAACAGACCCCACGGTCTCAGCTATGTAAACCCTGACACTTGTCCTCCTTCTCTTGCAGCTGACATCAGCCTTGCAGACTGGGGTCGCAAGGCCATCGAGATTGCTGAGAATGAGATGCCGGGGCTGATGAAGATGCGGGAGATGTATGCTGCATCCAAACCGCTGAAAGGCGCCCGTATCGCCGGTTGTCTTCATATGACTGTGCAGACAGCAGTTCTCATTGAGACCCTGATTGCATTGGGAGCTGAGGTAAAGTGTCTCTGGGTTTCTCCTTCAGCATGCTCTTTGGTAACGCCCTGCCTGGGGCTCTACTGATGCTTTTGTAACTACCTGAGAGGGTCCTGGCAAGTGGCTGTACTTTTGGGAAGAGATGGTGCTGCAGTCTCCAGGTGGATGGATTTAGGTCTTTTCTCCTCGTCACCAGTACTGCGTGAATCTCTGGGATGTGGGATGCGATTTCCCTCTGGACAAACAGCAGCTTCATGAGTGCCTGTTTCTGGTGGGGCCATTGGCTTCAGCAGCTCCATCAGCTGCGTGTACAGTGCCCTGAGCAGTGGTTTCAAAAGCTGCTCCCACGCAGTCATGTTGTGTTCGGGCACGCAGTGCTGTTGGTGGTAATGCTGGAGCTCTAGTGGTTGCCTCCGGCACAGATTAGCCTCAAGAACCACACCGTGCCCTGGTAAAGTCAGAGAAAATGAATGAAGCTTTCTGAGAGCTCACGCTGGTCTTTGAGCTGTGCAGGAAAACAACAGGGAGGCAGTATGCTTCAGTGATCAAGGGCTGGGGGCTCCACTGACTCTGAATTTGAGTGACTATGGACTGGTTACCTCAGTCCGTATTCAAGACTGAGATATGTTATCTATTTACCATGTTGTGTCCTCTGCCTGGCATGCTAAATGAAGTCCAGACGTCATAGCTGAGTGCTCTCTGTACAGGGCATGAGGAGAGCCAGGCACAATCCATGTAGCTTGTTTGTAGCTTGCTGAGCGGAGAGCTGAATGGAACTTGGTGATGGATTATGCTAAGTCTGTATGTGATCTGAAATTCCTTCTCCTGGAGCTTAGCTGCCTGAACTTAGGCTGCCCAGAGGTGCCCTGTGTGGGATCCCTCCCTGGGAATGGTTAAAAGAGTTGAGCAGTGTTACACTGATCAAAATGCACTGGGAGAAGGGGAAGCACTCTCTGGAGCAGCTCAGAAAAGGAGGGGCAGGTCTGGACAGCGTGTCAGGTCAGCCTGGGCAGGCTCCGTGCTGCTGGACGGGTGTTCTTCAGCTTGTTCAGCCCTGTTCTGTGGCTTCAAGCAGTGCAGTGCTGAGAGCGCTCTGATGTGGAGATGCAGTCATGGCTTGATTCTGGCTACTCTGTCTGAAAATCTTGTCCCACCACAGGATTTAAAAGCAAGCAGTAGCCACTGGTATTTGGGAAAGCCCTTGCTGCTCCAGTTGGTTGCTGTACCCCAGTATGGCCAGCCTGGGCAGAGCTGTGTGCTTACTCAGGCACTGCCAAGCTGCTTTAGTCTGAGCACAACCCCAGATCAGTGCTGTATGGGATTCACCCAAATCATTCAGGGAGGTGCCTGCAGAGGATTGGTTCCTTTAAGCATAAGTTATGGTTGTGCCTGTAAGATGTGTGTTGTTGTGTTAGCTCCTTTCTTGTCCTGGAGTTGAAATTCAGCTCTGGTTCATCAGTTCTGCTGGAACTTTGATGCCTGGGAGGAAGGAGTGAGGCTCTGGTGAAACCAGGTCCTATATAACGAGGATCTGGCTCACGGCAGCACAGTGATCATGGCTCAGTTAACAAAGATGGGATGAATACTCTGTGCTTCACAATACAAGTTCTATGACTGTAATAAAAATGTGTGTCCTTCATAACTGGTGATGGAAGTGTGTGGCTCTGAGCCCACCAGGTATGCCAGTTATTGTAGGGTCTGTGCCATTGTCACGAGCTGGTGCTACAGGTCTGAGGATGCAGAGTTGAAGTCTTGTTTCAAGTGCTTGAAGACTAAACAGCATATGGCTGTCCTCTATATTTTAAACTTCATGGTGCCTCCTAACGTCATCTGTAGTGGTATGGAGGGAACATAGGAAAACCCAGGTGAGGAGGTGCAGTGCTTTGGATCATTTTTTCTGAGCTCCTTCCAGGTGTGCTTTCACTGACAAGTGTTGGTTGTGTAGGCTGAGGTGAGGTGCTTCCTACTGCAACCCTTAGTCTGAAGTGTCAGTTCTTGACAAAGTGGAATGAGAACCTGAAAACAGGCTGTGAGATTATGCCTTGATGCCCTCTCTCTTCAGGGTCTATTATGAATAAGTGTGCAAATACCTGTCTGTCAGCCCTCTAGGGAGCAGCATGAAAACTGCTGTGCGGCTCTGGGATGAGGTGATTTCTGTGCCTGCTGGGGAGCTGCAGGAGCTTATGCAGCTACTTTTACAATGCAACTCAGCAATGTGCTGTTGCTTTTCTAGGTGCCTGAGCTTAGTTATGAAGTCCGTGTGGAAAACACTTAGCTCAGCTGGAAAAGCTTCCATGACTGGAGCAGAGAGTGGGAGTTGGGTGAGCATAATCTTGGAGAATGCCTGTTGATCGAGTGCAGTGTTTCAGCTGTATTTCTGGCTTTTCTGAGTGCCAGCGGGTGTGTTGCTGCATGTAACACTCATTATGTGGCTCTTCTGAAAAACTGAACTTTGTTGACCAAAACTTTCTAAACCCACCCTGCTGTGCACTTGCTGAAGGTCGATAGCTGAACGTATGTGCTGGCTGCCTGGCAGAAGCTCTCAGGGGGTAAAGAGATGCCTGTGTCACACAGCTAAAGCTCCATTATGTTCTTTCTCAAAGTGACATCATTTTCCCTGGCCTAGTCAGACACTTTGTTATCACCTTAACTTTGCAGAGCTACTGAGGAGGGCAGGAATCTGCACTAATACACCTTTCTACTCTTGCTGCCTTTGTAACTCCTGTGTCTGGAAGAGAACGCCAGATATCTCAGACCTTTGTTCAGCAAACAAAACTTGGGTTGTTTTCCAGGTACAATGGTCAAGCTGCAACATTTTCTCCACTCAGGACCACGCTGCAGCTGCTATTGCAAAAGCCGGTGTCCCTGGTAAGTTTTCTGTGTTTTAATTTGGCTCGGATGAGCTGGTATGTTCTGCCTGTTCCAGCAAAATCAAACTGCGTATGAATCAAGCTCTTCTGAACAAGCTTTGGGATAGAAATAACCCATCAAAAGTGATGATCATTATAAACCAGGACATTTAATTCAAGCTGCATTGCATCAGACTGTGCATAGCACTTCTGACAATGACTGGTGTTAGGCTGTGAAAGAGCCTGGCTTTCTGTTACCAGCTTTAAGCGTGGTCATTAAGGTGATTGAATGGGCTGGGTAATTAAATGGATTGGTGTGTAGGTGTGTGTGCATGGAGATATTTGGTGCTTTGCAGCAAGCTTGGTGCTAAACAGGGGATGGGATGTTAACTGCAAGTGCCTGGTTTCAGTGACAGGGTCAAGACTTGAGATATTTTTAGGCTAGAGCTGGGCCAGCTGCATTGCTGCCTCACACCCCTGAAGCCATTTATAAGGATGCTGCTATTCAGTTGCTGTCATCTTCTAATAAAGAGCTATTCCTGTGGATCAGTATGACTGCATTTAGCTGTCTGCCGTGTTACTCAGCTTAAGAACATACATTCCTTGTGCCTCCATGCTGGGAACTGCATGGCCTGAGCCCAGATATTGGCAGAGGCTAAATCTGATTTCTGGAAGCCCGGATCTCTGCTTTGTGAGGTGTCTGTCATTTCTGCTACACTTGGCTTTCCCCAGCTGTGATCCATTCTAAGGTAACAGAAGGAAGTGGTCCCTGCATCAGCTGCAGGCATCCCCTTGTCTGCCTGCCTCTGGCATGGGATGTCAAAAGGCCAGGTGGGACTCTAGATCCCACGTTGGGATATTGCCTTCCTCACAGCTCCTAAAATCAAAAAAAATCAACGGAAGAACAGTTTGCAGGTGGAGTGTTTCTCCAAGTTTGACCTCTGCCCTTGGTATCCTTTTGGTTTTGTTAATACTGCGCTTCACACAGTGAATTTAGGAGATCTTGGAGGAATGCTGGTCCTGTATGAGATACTGATGCTTATGGGGGGCCTGCAGGAGAGCTGGGTAAGGGCTCTGGATCAGGGAGTGCAAGGATAGGACAAGGGGGAACGGTTTGAAGCTGAAAGAGGGAAGATTGAGATGAGATCTTAGGAAGGACTGTTTTGCTGTGAGTGTGGTGAGGCCCTGGCCCAGGCTGCTCAGAGCAGAGGTGTTCCAGGCCAGGTTGGATGGGGCCTGGAGCAACGGGATCCAGTGGGAGGTGTCCCTGCCTATGGCAGGGATGGAACTGGATGGGCTTTAAGGTCCCTTCTGACCCAAACTGTTCTAAGATTTATTCAGAAGGGGCAATTGCATGAGGGGCTCCTCACGGCTCCAAAGTTAATTTTCTGTGTAAAGAGTGAAACCATTACAATTTAGCTAAATGTTGGGGTTTGTGAACCCTGTGTCCAGCAGAGGTTTGAATTGCTGAGTGCCACTGAGGCTCAAGAAGCTGGTACAAATGTCCAGAAGAGCAAAAATACTACTAGATGGAACATGCTGTGGTGGTTGCAGTGTGTTGCTGCTGGTAGATGCACTTGTGTAGAAATATGCCTCAGTGAGAGCAGACAGCACACAGCAGCTTGGATTTTAGCGCTGTGCTAGAGACTAGAATTTAAACTCAAAGTTGTTGAAGTGTTTGTAGTCTGGTGCTTAGCTCATGCTGAAGTCTAGTTGCTTTTTTCTGGTGTGCTAAAAAATGCTGTAGTTGTGTTTTTGTATCACTCAGTATATCCCCTGGTTATTCCTGGTAGCATAGGATGTATTAGGGGGGCAAGTAGGGTATTGTGGATGGGAGTCTGCTTTAGTTTGTGTTGCCTTCTCCCTCTTAACACAGAAGAAGAATAAAAGCAGTGAAGTATCATAATTTTGACCAAGTTTGTGGCCTGGAACAAAAGGCAAAGTGATTTCATTTGAGCTCTTTTTTTTCTTTAATACAAATGTCTTTTCTCGCCTGCAGGCACAGATAATCATCTGTCTGTCCGCTCTGCTACTGAGAGAAATCCTCTTTTGGCTGTTTTACCACATGCTGAGTAAGTAACTGGCTAATTGTGTGTGTTTATTCTCATGTAGTGTTTGCTTGGAAAGGAGAGACGGATGAGGAATATTTGTGGTGCATTGAGCAGACCCTGTACTTCAAGGACGGGCAGCCCCTCAACATGATTTTGGATGATGGTGGAGACCTTACCAACCTTGTCCATACCAAATACCCGCAGCTGTTGAAAGGTAACTCTGATGTTGTTCTGTCAGGTGCAGTTCTGCTTGGGGGGCTGTTTAGGCAGTCTGCTTCTGTGGGAATTCAATGCTTGTGTAAAAGGGCTGGGGGAGGAGAGGCAGGCATGTGCAAACACGCTGAGAATGAGCCTCTGAACGCTGCTTACAGTCCAAGACAAGAACCTCTCACCGCCAGGAGCTGTTTCTATCCCTGTGAGCTACAGGGACCTGTCCATCCCAGTCTCCATTACCTGAGAATGACCCATGCTGCTATGGACTTGCTAAAGTTTCCTGGGAATCTGTTTAGAATTGCTTAGTGCCTGCTTGCAATTAATATTTTTAACACCGATGCTTTTTCCTTCCCCATCGTCTTAGCACACCTCTGGATGAAGTCATGACAACCTGTAATCTTTCTTGGACAGAGAACAGTTGTCTATTTTATATAAACTACAAAGCATTAACTCATCTAGTTTGTGTCAGGAGAGATTCTGATGGAATCAGGGCTGGAACTTTTGTTTTGTTGACTTGGTACTTTGAATGGAAGTTAGTAAACCTGAAAACATATCGATGTGGTGTAGCTAGTATGTGTTTATGTAAAAAAGGTTCATCTGAAGGGAATTTGGCATGACCTGCAGTAGCACACTGGTCTGTGCCTGGCAAGCAGACCTTGGAGCAGCCATCCTGCACTGAAAGGGGCTCCAGGAAAGCTGGGAAGTGGCTTTTTTAATCAGGGATTGGATGAGGGGGAAGGGTTTTAAGCTGAAAGAGGGGAGAGTGAGATGATCTGGTAAAGAAATGTTTTGCTGTGAGGGTAGGGAGGCCCTGACCCAGGCTGCCCAGAGCAGTGGTGGCTGCC
>WAAB01014697.1:180722-192173 GCA_013389865.1 Piaya cayana | reverse complement strand
TCTCTTGCAAGTGCCTCATGATAGCACTCAAGATCACCTGCTCCATGACTTTCCCTGGCACTGAGGTCAGACTGACAGGCCTGTAGTTCCCTGGATCCTCCCTGTGCCCCTTCTTATAGATGGGCACAACATCAGCCAGCCTCCAGTCCAGAGGAACTTCCCCAGTCCTCCAGGACTGCTGGAAGATGATGGAAAGGGGTGAAGATATTAAGGGGTTTCAAGATATTAATTTGCATTTTCTGCCTTACCCTGTGCATTGTGAGAATCACGTCAGCAGGTGGGGTTCCATGCACAAGTTCTGTGAGTCCATTCCCAAACCGGCAGCTGTCCAAGTGTGAGCTGTGTGGATATTACATGTATATAATATTTTGACACCTAAACCACACCGTTCAGACTTCAAGACTGAAACGCTACTTAACTGCTACCTTGGACTAGCTTGGTCTGTGAATATAAAGAAGATGAAGGGAGACCTCATTGCTCTCTCCAGCTACCTATAAGGAGGTTGTAGTGAGGTGAGGGTTAGTCTCTTCTCCCTGGTAGCCAGTGACAGAACAAGGGGAAATGGCCTCAAGGTGTGCCAGGAGAGATTTAGGTTGGGTATCAGGAGGAATTTCTTTACAGAAAGGGTTGTCAAGCACTGGAAGGTTCTGCCCAGTGAGGTGGTCATCATCTCTAGAGGTGTTTAAGACAAGTGGATGTCGTACTTGGAGATGTGGCCTAGTGGCAGACTTGGCAAGGCTGGATCAGTGGTAGGACTCAATGATCTTAAAGGTCTTTTCCCACCAAAACCATTCTCTTATTCTCTAATGTTAATATAAATAATATTCTAGCTGTTCTGAAGTTTTTTAGTGTTCCTATATTCTGGCTGCTTTCTTTGTTTCGTTACTTCCCTCCTATAATCTTTTGCTAGCCCATCGGGTGTTTTTTTGGGTGGACTGAGCCCTGTTGCTGGTGACTCACAATGGAGAATCAGCATCCGTAAGAACTATTGCAACTGCTCAGCCAAGAGTGTTCTTGCAAACCCTACTGTGCTCTGCAGCTGTTGGACAGGAGAAGCTGAAGATAGGAATAGTTGATAGGGATGGTTGGACTCGATGATCCGGTGGGTCTCTTCTAACCTGGTGATTCTATGATTCTATGAAAATGTCATTTATGGCTTCAGTTTGAGGTGATTATTGTCTGCATGTGTTGTACTGAAAACACCATCTGTTCCGTGAACCCAAGGAGAGAATATGCTGCAATTGAAGCATGGCTGGGGAAGGCAGGTGGAGGCACAGACCTGCTCTGAGGGCAGAATACCTGTTCAAATAAAATAGTTTCTATTGGTGTATTTATTACATGTCTGCTAAGAATACCTGTGCAGAAGGTGGTATATTTACAATTAAAGCTTCATCTCTTACAGCTTTTATCTTACAGGCCCAAGCTTTGAGAATAAAACTGCTAGTGATTCATGTTTTTCTTTCTATTAATTACCACTTCAGACTAAAAGTATAAATACAGCTGTGGGGAAGGGACCCTTTTAGGTCTTCCACAGTTGCTGTGCTATGCCAGCGTAAGATAAATTCACTTATCTACAGCGTTAACCTTTGTCAAAGCCGGTCATTGGTTATCTGAAGTCTTTCCAAAGGTGTGCTCTACTCCCATGTGCTCGGCACCATGTGAGCAGTAAATCCCAGTGAATGGTGAATTTCCTTGTGACATGTATCAGCAATTCATTCTGGGCTTTGATGCTGTGGCCTCTTACAGTGGTGAAGGCAGGGAGGGCCGAGCTGGTGGCTGATGGAAAGGAGCAGCAGGGTTCACTTTAAAGTTTCAGGAGCCCAATCTGGCCCAGAGAGTTGAGGCACATAGTAAGTATGTTATTTCCTGAGTTGCATTGGACTCTCACAGATGAGGACCCATCTCCTGAGCCCATCTGGGACCTGATTTTCCGTGCAGAGTCCTGTTGTCTGCAGCATAGCTTGGGAAGTCAGAGTGGAGGACCATGTATTTGGCCCCTTGAGGGCAAAGGAGAGTATACCAGAAGGTAGGACAGTGGATTATCGTGCTGTAAAGCATTGGCCTTAGGGAAGAGAGGAGAGTTACAGGGGGGCAGTTTCATCTGGCTGAGAACTCTAGCTCTTACATGTGTTACATGCAAAGGCTCTGGACCCTCGCATGCAGAGAAGTATCCTCTCCTGTCTGTCCACACTGGTTGTTAAGATGAGGTGTATATGAACTGCATTTCGCTGCTAGCAGTGTGCTCCCCACCGCAGCCATGTGGTAAAACCAGAACAACTGGATAATTGGCTAAACATGAAGCAGATGCTGAGATTCATGTTGTTTGAAGTCCAGGATAGCTACAGGCTTTGCAAATTCTGGCAAGGAATGGAAGGAAGGGCGTCTCAGTGGTAATCAGTCTGTGGTGCCAGGCCACTGTTGAATTCTTGATGCAGGAACAAAGCCCACTAATCTTTGCATGGTTTAAAATGCTCTCTCTCCCCTGACGCAGCGCTGCTCTTGCATTTTCCCACCCAGGTTGATCGCTATACGCTGAGGAACGGCCGACACATTATCCTGCTCGCAGAGGGACGACTGGTCAACTTGGGCTGTGCCATGGGTCACCCCAGCTTTGTTATGAGCAACTCCTTCACCAACCAGGTGCTGGCCCAGATCGAGCTGTGGACCCACAGTGACAAGTACTCTGTGGGAGTCCATTTCCTGCCAAAGAAGGTGAGTTAGCAGAGCAGAAAGATCCAAACTTGTAAAGAAGCCACCTTCAGAGGTGGTCACGTATCTGTATCGTTTGTGCTGGAGCTCATGTTCCTACTGATTGTTGTTGTTGCAAGGAACTTCTGTCTTACAGTGAATGCTTGGTTTGGTCACACTGAGTCTGAAGCGGGCTGGTGTTTCTGACTGGCCTGTTTTGCAGAACAGTGGCTGGAAAGCTGCCAGGTGGAAAAGGACCTGTGGTCTTGCTTGACAGTGGCTGAACATGAGCCAGCAGTGGCCCAGGTGGCCAAGAAGGCCAACAGCATCAGGAATACTGTGGCCAGCAGGACCAGGGAAGTGATCCTTCCTCTGGACTCAGTGCTGGTGAAACTGCACCCTGAACCCTGGGTTCAGTTTTGGACCCTTCAGTATAAGGACCTTAAGAAGGACCTGTCTTGTCTAAACCTGCCCCTCTCCAGTTTATACCCATTGCCCCATGTCTTATGATAGAAACATCCCATCACTTTTTGGCTTAACCTGGGGTTCTTCCCAAAGGTGCTAGGAAGCCCGTGTTGCCCCAGGATAGTCAGGGAGCTTCTCTCTATCAACTTGTACCTTCTGCTGAATGTCAGCATTCACAGCAAGTTTTCACATGCCTATCCAGCAGCAAAGTCCAGTGGGGCGGAGCTGAAGCTGGAGTGAAACCAGGAATTGCTTTTTCTGTGGTTGATGGGGTCTGGGTCCCATTTGCACCTGATCACAATCTGATCCTAATCGCTTCACTAAATATTAATAACAGATTCTCTCAAGTTTCCCTTTAAACTTATCTCTGCATTCTTTGTTCTTGGAAAAATCTGGATCATGTCACAACTCTCAAATTCCTTTTATGAACCTAATCTGGTTTTAATTTTCCAAAACAAGCCTGAGAATTTGAGATGGTTATTTAAAGAGATGCTGGAGTTAAATCCTGCTGCCTCTGGAATGCAACCAGGTGTGACACTAAATGTGAAAATGCTTTTCATTTGGGAAGTCGAATGTGTGCGTTGGGGCTTAGTTATGAAGTGTTTGCTGAAGGATGTAAAGCTTCCAAACCCACCCATTAGCCATCAAGCAAAATATACCAGAAATACAGCGTAGAGTTGATTGCCAGGCTTACGCTTAGTCATCTTCAAAGGAGAAGTTTTGTTGAGAGATCTCTTGAGAATGATAATCCAATGTTGCTAATAAAGTGTGGCTTCATCCTTTTCCTGAGTAATGATTTTTAGTGAGCATACTTGAGCTGGAGATGAGAAGGGATGCCCAGCCCCGTTACTTAGAGGGGCACGTTAGTGGAGCATATGGCAGTGATCTTTTCAGGTTCATGTGCTGTGGCAAAGTGCTCTTTTTAACCTCTGTGCTCCAGATAGAATTTCAAAGAATAAAGCAGTTGCCTTGTCAGAATCAGCAAGGGATGGACAGGAGAGCTCTCTCTAATAGTCTGGCCAGTATCATTTCCTTGAGCTCTGGGGTAGCTTTCAGGTCCAGATGTGAAATGTAAGAATTACCAAGTAACTGACATTGGACTTTATTTGCCTGCAAGGATATTGATTTCATGGTCGGCTATTACAAACATCCACACGCTTCTGCAGTGTGTGTTCCTGGATAACATAGAATTATGGGATGGCTTCTGCCCCTCTCCAGTTTAAAGCTCATCCAGTTCCAAGCCCCTGCCATGGGCAGAGATACCTCCCACTGGATCCGATTTTTCCAAGCCTCATCCAACCTGGCCTGAACACCTCCAGGGATGGGGCAGCCACCACTACTCTGGGCAACAAACTGTTCTATCTGTGTTCCTGACACCAAATCTGTCCATCCTTACTCTCAGCTATCTGATTTTTAAAGAAAGAATGTCAGCTTCCCTTCATATATTTCTGTACCTTTTCATCTCGGTCTTGAAGTCCTCCATCTGAAGCAGCTGTGAAACAGCTCATCTCTGCTGCAGTTTGGGAACCTGACCTGGGAGGTGTCAGGGGCTCGGCTTTCTTTCAAGTGGGTGTAATCTGTTTTAAACTCACTTGAAATGCACTTATCGGATCTGGTCAACCAGGCATGCATTCAATTTTTAACACCTTTTTTTTATTTTTTTGTTTTTCTCCTGGCAGGGTCTAAGCTTAAATCCTTGTTTCCCTTCTGAACACAGGCCTTCCAGTCACCTTTCTTCTGTCATTTTCCCAGCTCTTACGTAGCATTTGGTGGCTTTCGTGGTTCGCTTTTACATTCTTCAACCACTTAATCTTAGGTTCTTAATTTTGCCTTGTACATCTTTGTCTGTGTTGGCTCTTGAGGTGCTCCACAGGAGGAGCATGAAGGTGATGAGAGGACTAAGGAAACCTCCAATGTGAAGTAAGGCTGAGAGAACTAGGTGTGTTCACCCTTGAGAGGAGAAGGTTTGGGGGAGACCTTATTGCTAGTACATAAAGGGTGTCTGCCAAGAGGATGGAGACTCTATCTTTACAAGGAGTCGCATCAAAAGACAAGGGAGAATGGGTCTAAATTGCTCCAGGGGAGATTCCAAAAGAAATTTTTTCACCGTGAGAGCAGTTAAACACTGGAATAATCTCCCCAGAGAAGATGGGGAGATTTCTGTCTTCGGATGTCCTTCATGGCTGTGCAACCCCCTCTGACTCTTCTGTACCAATTTCCTGTAGTAATTAACTGTCTTGAAACTTAACGTGTTTCAACCCTTGGGTTTGCATGACTGCCTGACACCTCTGGGGCAAAGTATATCCACATTTTGAGCCCGTGTCCTACAGCCCCACTCAGCTTTATTCCTCATGAAGACACAACCAGCAGATATTGGTCTTCTTGCTGAATTAGCTGTACTGGGATGAATTTCTTAATACATATACCCCAAAGGTGGGATATCTGGAAAGAATATGATTTTTTTTTTGAGTAATAGAACTGATCTGACATTATAAGGTGATGGTCTGGTATGTCCAGATGTCTTTGTAGTTGAAACATGCCTGGAGCTACCAAACTGGGTATTCTTATCTCTGAATGGTTTGATCTCTGTTCTTCACTTGTTAGATGGATGTGAATGTGTAAATGAGATCAAAATGGGCTTGGTTATATAAAAGTTGTCTGTCTTTTTTAAGCTTAACTTGACTCCCTCAAAAGCATGGGGTTTTCCCATCTGATTGCAGTTCTGTGGTCAAAGCAAATGCCTCTGTGCTCGAGGAGGCAAAGTACATTGGCAGAAGAGCTGTCTGACTGTTCGTCTGTCAGTCTACGTCCTTCCTGGGGCTGCTGTTGGTTTTCACATATTGTTTTTTTACCATTAACCGTTACTTCCTGACCTAACAGGACTCTGTTTGGCTAATATTCTTTTCTTGCTGCTTTGTTTTCCAGCTCGATGAAGCTGTCGCTGCTGCTCATCTGGATAAACTGTGTGTGAAGCTGACGAAGCTGAGTGACAAGCAGGCCAAATACCTCGGCTTATCCAGAGATGGGCCTTTCAAGCCAGACCACTATCGGTACTGAGCAGGTGGCACCACCCAAAGACCAAAGTGCAGGGATACAACCTTCCAAAGCTCTGTGTGTGCTGGGCTTCTGAGAACAAGCCCTTTGCCATTCTCTCAGTGTTGCAGAAGCCCACCCGTGACCAAGCAGCTTCGGGGCCTCATTTGTTAGTGATAGAGGATCACTCTAACCCTTGCAATTAGAATTAGTTACTTAGATAATGTAACTGAAAAGGGTCCTATGCACCTTTTATTGACTCCTAATGTCCCAGTAAGGGGAGCAGGATAGAAGAATGCGAAATGAAAATGTATAGTCTTGTCAATCATGTGGCTGACAGCCTTTTTGAACAAACGAACCAGTAAGATGGGGAACGATTTCTAGAGGGAGATACTTTTCCCATGCCCTGCTCAAATTTGATGAATTCTTTTAGGAGGCTGGAAGTGTTGAGCTTCTGTCCACAAAGGTGCCCCAGCTGAGGTGCGTGTTGGGAAGTAGGAAGGAGTGTAGGTTGCTCAGACTCCTTCCTATGAAAACAACTTAATCTCCTACTAGGAGGTTAGAGCTGGAGTGGTTTTCTGGGTTAAGTTACTCCACCAGCTTTGGTCAGAACAAAGACCCTTGTGTGCTTCTTCTGCCCCAACTCGAGGATTGACTTCTAAGCAGCCTTCTAGTGTGTTGTGAAGGGCCAAGAAGCCACTGAGGGGATGATTTAGGGATCTTGTTCAATGCTGTGAAGACACCAGTGGCATACTTCTACCCCCGACTTGATTTTTGAGTTGTTATTTCTGCTGTATCTTGTTTGTCACTGACTCAAAGTGCTTTTATTAAAGATCTGACTGTGCCCTAACTTGTTTTGTGTAGTGAGATGCTTTGAGTTTTGGAAGGGATTTATTTATTTTCGTGTGATCCTTAAGCTACTGAAAATACTTCATGTATCTGTAGTGGTGTGACCACACTTGGAATCCTGGGTTTTGGGTCCCTTGCTGCAAGAAGGATGTTATGCTAGAACGTGTCTGGAGAAGAGCAATGAAGCTGGTGAAGAACAAACTTTGTGAGAGGCAGCTGAGGGAACTGGAGTTGTTTAGCCTGGAGAAAAGGAAGCTGAGGGGAGACCTTACCACTGTCTACAGCTCCCTGAAAAAAGGTTGAAGTGACATGGGTGCTGGTTTCATCTCCCATGCAACAGCGAAAGGATGAGAGGAGATGACCTCAAGTTGCACCAGGAGAGGTTTAGACTGAAAATTACCTCATGGAAAGGGTGATCAAGTGCTGGAACTGGATGTGAGGGGAAGTGGTGGAGTCCCCTTCCCTGGAGGGATTTAAAAGCCAAGTGGCGGCTGTGGTGCTTAGGGACATGGTTTAGTGGTTGACTTGGCAGTGTGATGTTTATGGTTGATTTGATCTTAAAGGTCTTTTCCAAACTAAATGATTCCATGGTTCTACGAAATCGCTCAGCCTTATTGCTTGCTTGCTTTTTATTGGCAAGTGCGCATCTTCTGTCCCTGGCAGTTTCACTAATTAATTTGCAAGGTATTTTTTAGCCGTTTTCTTATCTTTTTTAATTTGCATGCAGTTAGTTCGGTGTGCAATCTAGCCTGAGGTTGAGCATCTTGATTCTGTGAATATGGCTTGTCAGTTCCCCTTAAAGGGCTTCAACGGGAGCTAATAAATGAAGAACAGTAACAGTGGAGAGAGCCCAGCATTTGTTTGAGGCTTTCAGAAGTGCTGAAACCCTGTGCAGCAGCTCATCTGGCCTCCTGCACCTGGCACAGTGAGTCCTACAGCAGGGAGAGGCATTTCTCACCTGTGACTGCACAGCAGATGTCACATCGGTGGCTCTGACACAAGACGGGGAGAGGGATCATTGCGCCTTACTGCGATTATAGAGACCACGGACGGGGATGAGAGTGGGAACAAATGCAGATTTCATAGCAGTAGTTCCTCTTGAAGATCATCTGAAGGTGTATTTTTTAGCCTATGGAGCTTTTTTCAAGTGTAGGACGTGCACACTGTAACCTCAGTAGTTCTGTCAGTAGCACCACTGGACAACTTTGCGCAACTATAGAAGCATCAATTACAATTAAATTTAATTTTATCCTTCTGAAATCCCTAACCCTTCTGGAGTGCTGTGGTTTGCATGGCAACTTAGAAAAGCAAAAACAAACAAAGGGCTGAAAGAATTAAAGCCTCATGGAAAAACACTTCTAGAAGTTAATGGGATGAAGGCAAGAAGGGTTTAAGGTTTGCGGCATCCTTCACAGCTGGATGGGGTCTGACATCCATTCTGCTTGTCAAATTCCCTGAATAGAAGGGAGATTAAACTCTTCAGGATATATAGAAAGTTTTTACTCCTTGTTCCAGCTGTCAAGCCCAGCGGTGCTTTTCAGCAAACCTGTTACTTTTCTGTAGTGCTTTGCTTTTGGTTTCATCAACTGGGAAATCATTTCCATAAGGGAATATGAGATGGGTCATATTAGAGGCAGTGCGCTCCTTTTCCCTGATAGAACAGGAGCATTTTAGAAGTAAATTAAACAGCATCTTAATTGCAATATTGCAGATCTTGGAAGCACATTTACATGCTTGGTAATCAGGCTGACACCAGATTTTGTTTTCATCCAGTGCTTATTTTTCCAACGTAAATGATTCTTCCTTTTCCAGCCTTAATGATTCTATGATCCTATGATTATTCTAGGTGTCTGCCTTGCGTTATTAATTTGATTTATGCACTCACAACGAACATTCAATGGTCCTGTCTGCCCCTCATCCTCCCCTCCTCCCCACACTTGCTTCTTGTGTGTATTTTATTAACAACTGGATATGAATTCCTTTTGACCCTTCTTGGCAGTGAGGGTCTTTGCCTACTCTGTCTGACCTGTCACTGATATGCTGGTTTGTTGATAAAGAACATCTCTGACCAAACGCTTGCACGTAGAAGCAAGCAGTAGTGAAGGAGGGATGTAGAACAAGTTGATGAAGGGATGTAAACCATTTGGTTTGCCCTTATACTGCTCCAAATATTTGCTTCCCAAATGGAAAAATCATTATGAATTGAATCTCAGCTTATAGGAAGGTATTTTAAATCATAGAATCCTGTAATGGTTTGGATTGGAAGGGACCTCAAAGCCCATCCAGTTCCACCCCTGCCATGGGCAGGGACACCTCCCACTGGATCCAGTTGCTCCAAGCCCCATCCAACCTGTCCTGGAACAGGTCCAGGGATGGGGCAGCCACCACTGCTCTGGGCAACCTGGGCCAGGGCCTCCTCACCCTCACAGCAAAACTTCTCTTCCTAAGATCTCATCTCCATCTCTTTCAGCTCAAAGC
The DNA here is from genome assembly GCA_013389865.1 of Piaya cayana. NCBI lineage: Eukaryota > Metazoa > Chordata > Aves > Cuculiformes > Coccyzidae > Piaya > Piaya cayana. Next base: position 182,660 of record WAAB01014697.1, on the reverse strand, counting down.
ATCCTATCTCTGCACTCCCTTATCCAGAGCCTCTCCCCAGCTTTCCTGGAGCCCCTTTCAAGACTGGAAGCTTGCTCTAAGGTCTCCTTGTAGCCTTCTCCCCCAGCTCTCTCAGCCTGTTCTTGGATGGGAGGTGCTCTAGCCCTTGGGTCATCTCTGGCCCCCTCTGGACTTGGTCCAACAGCTCAGTGTCCTTCCTGTGCTGAGGACTCCAGAACTGAACAGAGGACTCCAGGTGAGGTCTCACCAACACAGTGTAGAGAATCCCCTCTCTCGCCCAGCTGTCCGTAGTTCTTTGGATGCAGCCCAGGACACGGTTGGCTTTGTGCGCTGTGAGCACACACCACCGGCTCATGTTTGGCTTCTCATCCCCAGCACCTCAAGTCCTTCTATTCAGAACTGCTCTCACTCCATTCTCTGCCCAGCCTGTAATTGTGTTTGGGATTACCCAGACCCAGGCGCTCTTGGTCAAACACTACAACCTTCTAGCTTAAAGTGATCTTGCTCTACCATCTATTCCTGAGCCCTTTTTGGAGCGAGAGAGCTTTGGCTGTTGACTTATTTTGTATGTATCCACTCCCTTTTCCATTCTGGAAGGCTTAAAGAATGGCTGTCTTTTGCCAACGTGTCAAAGACCATTAGGGTATAAGGAAACATATATTTTTTTTCTTTTTTAATATCGACTTGTACTGGTTATGGAACACAAGGAACAATGAGTCTGAATATTCTCACAGATGATTTCTGGCTATTACTGCTACACGTTGTGTAATACTGTCATTTACCTGTTTGAGCAGAGTGAGAAGGAGCCCGTGCACCATCACGGATGATGTTTAACTGAGGAACCCACCGGAGATATCAGGGAACCACAAGAGCTCTGTTAGCAGCCAAATCTACCTGTTGGTGGAGAATGAGCACGGAAGATGTTTATTAAACTATATTAGAATCAATAGATGATATCTATTCATTCAAAGGGCCCTGAACCGGATCACTAGAGAGGGTATATTTTTGTCTTTTTCTGCCTTTATTTGTGGTAAATGAATGCCAGATGTGAATTGTGTTATGATGCTATTAGAGGCATTTTAGGGCTCCCATATTTCATTTCAGGCCAGGATTTCACCTCAAAGGATTTCCTGGATAGGGATACGTGTGCATGTGCTGTCCAGCAATTGCACTATTTTTTAAATTTCATTGAAAAATCTTGCATAAATGGCTAGAGCCTTCTTTTTCTTATGGTAGAGATGGGAGAGGGACTTAGCAATGTGTTGGCCATCTGCGTATCGTCTGAGAAGTTTGCCAGTAAAACCTTTTGTATTACCCCTGAAAGCAAGCTGCAGGCACTACAAGTTTCAGAAAGGCACTTTGAGTGATTGATGACTCTTTCAGGAAGCCCAGGGTGTCTCTGGCCTTATGATGCTTCTCTAGATGGGGATGATCTTCTAAATCTGTCCCATGTCACATCTACCAGCCCTGTTCAATGTCTTTATCAATGACTTGGATGAAGGCATCGAGTGCTCCCTTAGCAAGTTTGCAGATGACACTGAACTGGGTGGAAGTGTCGATCTGCTGGAGGGCAGGGAGGCTCTACAAAGGGATCTGAACAGGCTGGATCCATGGGCTGAGACCAACGGGATGAGGTTTAACATGGCCAAACACCGGGTCCTGCACTTGGGGCACAACAACCCTGAGCAGCTACAGACTGGGAGCTGCCAGGAGGAGAGGGACCTGGGGGTGTTGGTTGACAGCGACTGAACATGAGCCAGCAGTGGCCCAGGTGGCCAAGAAGGCCAATGGCATCTTGACTTGGATCAGAAACAGTGTGACCAGCAGGTCCAGGGAGGTTATTCTCCCTCTGGACTCAGCACTGGTGAGACCGAACCTCGAATCCTGTGTTCAGTTCTGGGCCCCGCAGCACAAGAAGAATGTTGAGGCTCTGGAGCG
>WAAB01014697.1:161841-180151 GCA_013389865.1 Piaya cayana | reverse complement strand
GTGTCTGTTTTAAATGCACACAAGGTAGGCAGTATTCGAGAAGCTAAGAGTGATTTATTTGTACTTAATGCTACTAAGTTGTAACGAGGGTAGAATTTCTGTTAGTCTTGAGGAGAAAAACGACTCTGTCAGGAACCGTTCCAGGGTCTGTCTCTAAGCTTGGATTCCAACAAGTTTTCGGTAGCAACATTTTGCTGTGTGACAACTAACACTGAAACCTTCCATCTTGTCACTGGTATCTTTTATCATCTGGGTGCTGGTGACACTTCAGACAAGTCCCTTGGGGAACTCTTCTGTGTACAAATGACTCATCAGTATCTGTTCAAACTAAACACAGGTAGCAAGCGTCAAGTGTACATGTTTTACTGATTTCTGTATCCTATTAAACCTCATGCAAATGGCCTGTGCCAGGAAAAGTGCATTCACTAAGGCTAATAACGGTTTCAGTGTTTCTGGTTATAGGTTTTCTTTGGTGTGATAGATGAATTGATTAGAAAGAAAGCACAAACTCTTTCTAGTAGATTCCAGTGACACAAAAGGCTTGTTAACAAATAAAATCTGTCAAAATACACTGCATGGAAATGATGCATTATAAGTGTGTGCATGTCTGTTGAGAAACAAATCCCCTCTTTCTCATATGAGACGATCATTCCTTTTCCTTCATTTCATAAGTACACCAGCACGGACTTTGCTGGTTCAGTGTCCATGGCTCTAGTTCCTCATTGTGGATCTACACAATTTCCATTTCTCTAGCTGATGGCCAAAAGCTGTGACTAACATCTTCATTAGTGATCTGGGTGGTGAGGTGGAGTGTGCCCTCAGCAAGTCTACGTGTGACACAAAACTGCGAGGGGCATCTGATACACCAGGTTATGCTGCATCCAGAGGGATCTTGCCAGGCTGGAGAATTGGGCTGATGGAACCTTATGAAGTTCAACACAGAGAAGTGCAAAGTCCTGCACCTGGGCAGGAACAACCCCAGGCTCCAGTACCTGCTGGGACCTACGAGCTGGAAGGCAGCTTTGCAGCAAAGAACCTCAGGCTCCTGATGACCAACAAATTGAACACAGGCCAGCAACGTACCTTCGTGGCAAAGGTGGCAATTGGTGACCTGGGCTGCATTTGAAGGATTGTTGCCAGCAGGTCAAGGTGATCCTTCCTCTCTGCTCAGCACTGGTAAGAAAACACATGGAGCACTCTATCCTGTTTGGGATGCTCCCCAGTATGAGGCATGGACAGACTGGGGAGAGTCCAACATCAGAAAAAAGGGGGTTTTGTTTCTTCTTTTTTTTATGGGTGGGTTGGTGGAGCACCAGCACAGATTGCCCAGATGTTTCTTGGAGTTATTCAAAAGCTTTCTGTACATGGTCCTGGGCAGCCAGCTCTGGGTAACTCACCTGAGCAGAAGTTGGACCAGAGAACTTCCAGAGGGCCCTGCCAACCTCAACTGTTATGTGATTCTGTAAAGCCGGAGTAGGAGCCGCTGTCTAGAGAAGAGCTGTTTGATCTCTCCTTCCTTCCTCCTGAGCTCCTCCACCCTGGTCAAACATTATTTTCCTGACCAGCTGGACATTCTTGAACGACAATGATATTGTTTCCACATGAGAAGTTGTTGTGTGATTACTGGTATGATTTTAGTAACAACCAAGGCCAGTTTCTTACAGTTAGAAGAATATGATGGGAATCCATCTTTACCTGGTAAAAGAAAAGGCCAAATGCTGTTTCTTTAGTCCATTGTAACATATCATTGTTCCTTCTCATATTTTTTCCATCACAACCGAACAGCTTACAGATTCCTGAGCCAGAATATTGCAGTAAAAGACATACTTACGTAGATTTAAAAGAATTCAAGCTTGCATCGTGTATGACAGCTGATATATTTTATAAAAGATAAGCAGCACAATGCTATCCTGTTGTCATTTGGGCTCTTAGATTAAATCTGTCTATATGTCTATAAGATGAACAAGCATCTGCCAACATCTGACTCTGACCTGAGTTTTGAGCTCTGGACTTTGGATTGATTATTAGAAGAAAAAAAGTGTTCGTATGGCTTGACCCCTCCTTTAAAGCATCATCAGTACGACCTTTGCCAGCCTATAAGGTTTGCGTAGCCCTCAGCTGCACTTCAAAAAAAATTAGTAAAGAAGATTCCTCTCAATTAGACCAGCACAGAATATCAGAAAATTCAGGTTTGGAATTAGAAATTTCATGGTTAGAAAATATCTGATTGATGCAAGGAAAATACTAAAATCAAGAAAGATCCACAGAAGAAAAAAGAGCATAAAGGTGTAGGGGAGAGGAACATTATAGGTTCAAAACAGAGAAGATAAAAATCAAGTGTTGGAGTCTGGCAGATGAAGAGTTTTCCGTGTTGGTGATGGCTTCTGGGTCCTCTGCCTCCCTGCTCTCCTGTGAGCTACCACATCTCTCCCGGTACTTTATCCAAGAAAGAGTTTCCTCCTGTGCCATCTTGGATGACTCAAGATTAAGGCAAAGAGCTTCAAGAATAAGAAAAATTTATCTTCTAGACACCTCTTTGCTGCTGCCTTGAGCTTCATCCATCCCTTCAGAGCTGTTCCTGAGACTTTACGTGTTGACTGAGCACTCAATATTTTTTCCCTGCGATCACTGGTTGCGTGCATGGGGGTTGCTTGTAGTAAGACTGGGCAAACAGAGAGAGATTGATGGCTTGTAGTGGTTTTCTTTGAGGTGTACATGTGCGATACACATTCATATTTTGCTGATCTTTCATTTCTTCCTTGAAGTCCTGGATGTGCATTTCTGCTTCTAGGCTCTACAAGAGCTGTGGGTTTGGCAGCAGGAGAAGAAGGGCTGAGGGCTCTATTCCTGTGGATACAACTGGGGGAAAATATGTGATTTGTTTTTTAAGTCATAAGGCACGGATACATTTAGAATTTGAATTCAGATGTGTATTGTGCACCCTGGAGATACTGGTTACTGCCTGATAACCCTTGAGGTGGATTGACTGATGCTCAGCTGGGAATGATAAAAAATTTCCTTACGGTTTTGAGTCTCTTTTTTCAGGTAGAGTAACCTACGGTGATTCTTGTCCTGGATTTTACTGAGTGTGTGAAATGGGAGTTAGCCCTGAAACCTGCCTTTTCAGCATAATATTTTGGCTGTAGTGGAAACTTGTGCTGTATTGTCTTTGTAGGCAAACCCCAGCATCGGCCCCTCAATGGATCAACCAATTCTGGTTTAGTGCGGCTGGTTTTATGCCATTGGTGCAGGTTTTGCAGTGCAGATTAGATCATATTGTGGTCTGGTGCTGGGCTCTTCTCCCAAGTAACAAGCAGTAGGACAAGAGGAAACGGCCTCAAGTGGCATCAGAGGAGGTTTAGGTTGGATATTAGGAAACAATTCTTTACTGAAAGAGCGGTGAAGCATTGGAAGAGGCTGTCCAGGGTGATGGTGGAGTCTCCATTCCTGGAGGGGTTCAAAAACTGTGTGGCCATGGCACTTGGGGACAGGGTGTAGTAGGGTTGGGCTGACAACTGGACTGAAGGAGCTGAGAGGTCTTTTCTGACCTTAATTATTCCGTGGTTAATATGACCCTTCAAAAAAAATCCCTCTAACCTCAAACAAACAAGAAACCCCCCAACCAATAAGAACCTAAAATGCTTCCTAAAATGCAGGTCAATTTTGCTAAAAATGACTTGCTCAATGTTAATCTCGCTGGTTGATTGCTGTGTGAAGAGACATTCTGTTATGATAGCGCTAACCCCATGGGAAAAATAATTGTCCTTTTAATTTTAAGAGAGACAAGTCCAAGCTGCCAGCTTCAAAGCTCTCTACTTTGGTTGCTATACACATGGGGTAGTTTGAAATGCACACTTGAGAAGGTAATGAAAGACAGAAGCCTTATTGTGTTCCTAGTTTGGCTTAGCACTTTGGGTTTAGCATTAGGCATTGGCAGATGGTCTGAAAAATTCGGCATTTGCATAAAGCACAGTAGTTACAACATGAATTCAAGTGTGGTTTGCAGGTTTTGAAGTTTGGCACGCAGTTGGCAGCTGGGGTGGGTCTGGGCTTTGGAGGGGTCTTCAGACGCGCATTTTTCTAGAAGAAAAAGCAGGAAAATTCATGTAAACGTGTGATGAGTCTAGGTCAGAAGAAAGCACAGGTGTAAAGGAAGTGAAACGTGGGAGCTTGGGATGACTGGGTGGTTGCTGATAGTGAAACTGACAGAAGTAGCAGCAATATAGGGAGTGGGAGGGACTGGATCATGGGGAGATGNCTGCCCCATCCCTGGAGGTGTTCCAGGCCAGGTTGGATGGGGCTTGGAGTCCCTGATCCAGTGGGAGGTGTCCCTGCGATGGCCTAAATAATTTTATAAATACTTAAACCAGCTCAAGTACCTTTGTGTAAGAGAGGACTGTGAAAAGCAAAAGCAAAGACAAAAACAAAAGACCCCCCAACCCAAATAAAACCTCAAAATAACTTAAAACCGCAGGATTTTATTTCTACCACTGATGTTTTGCATCCATCTTTAGAGCTACAAACTGCATGTAAATTATTTAAATTGGAGAGTGGCTGTAAAAAACTTGTGAATGAATACACCAAGGAAAACTACAGAACTAATAATCCATGGTAATTCAATGGTGTTTTTTGAACAGTCACCTACCTTGGAAGATTTCTTGTTCTCTGCCTCTTTCCTGCTGACTTTCTGGGATGTTCTCCTTAAATCTTCAAAGAGAAGAACACAACATGATGTGAAATCAATCTTACAGCACGTTATTTGAGATGCTTAATGCTATTTTTGTGCCAGAGGAGGCTGCTAATCTGCATTGTTGCTTCATCACTGCATGTTTTGCAGTGAAGAATCTCATCTCTAGGAGCCGTCTGTGCTCAAACAGAGCGCGTCTGAGCTCACTGTTGGCTGTGTGAAGCGGTGCAGCGCTGATGTTTGTTGTCTAGGAAGGCGGTTTTTACCCTTTCCTTGGTCAGATGTGAACTACGAAGATGATTTCAGAGAAACAACTCTCAGTGTAAAAGATGGGATACTGGTGCATGTTTGTCACATCAATAAAATTAGGTGAAATGTTTCAAATTCCATATTTTGTTTCTGTTAAAAAGCAGTGTTAATTGCAAAGTTTGGAGAGAATTAATAAGTTGACACTGTTTTTTCACAGGGTGGGGAGACTCTGGAACAGGCTGCCCAGAGCAGTGGTGGCTGCCCCATCCCTGGAGGGGTTCAAGGATGAGTTGGATGGGGCTTAGAGCAACGGGATCCAGTGGGAGGTGTCCCTGCCCATGGCAGGGGTGGGACTGGATGGGCTTTGAGGTCCCTTCCAACCCAAACCATTCTAGGTTTCTGTGATTCACCTCTTCTTCTGTGTGGCCAGCCAGAAGGAACAGAACTTGGTATAAGAAAGTGTATATACCAACATAGGAAGGTCTATCTGAAAATTTTAATTTGAGCTGACAAGAATTTTTTCTGTGAGTTTACACAAAATTAGATTATGTTTAGCAGCCTGAGGAATAGTAACTGATAAATGATAAAGAAATTGGCTGCATCAGGAGTTGAGACTGTTGTTATTTAAAAATTTTCTTAATATTTGTTCCCAGTTAATTGTCTTTCTGGGGAAGACTGGACTCTCAGCCCTTTGCCATAGAATCATAGAATCATAGAATCACCAGGTTGGAAGAGACCCATCGGATCATTGAGTCTAACCATTCCTATCAAACACTAAACCATGTCCCTCAGCACCTCATCTACTCGTGCCTTAAACACCTCCAAGGAAGGTGAATCAACCGCCCATGACACTGCTGTGTTCCAGCCTCCACCGAGCTATCTCCTTTGCCTCGTGCATCTCTCCCTGCTCATTTCAGCATCCGAATCCAGAAGAACAAGGCTCCATTTTTTCATTCAATGGCTACGTAATGCACAGAGCTCAGCAAAAAGCAGGGGAAGAGGCTGGACCTCCAGTTCTGTCTCACTCTACGTTGATGGGAGGCAGGGGATGTTGTTCCCAGCTTGCTGTGGTGAAAATGATGAAATCTGCAGTCACCCTCTTCTCAGCCCCAGGGATCAGTGGGACTGGGAGGTCCCTTATTCTGCTAACATAAACCTCAAAGCAATGTTGGTGTCTTTCCTTTCTCCTGCGCCTTCTTTCTCCACACACTTGAAAGGTCATGGCTAGGGACTTTCATACACCAGGCATTAATGCATGCTTCTGATTAATTGATATTCAGTTTATCAGATTAGAAAAAAATATTTTAGTGAATAATTGATAAAGGTAAAGTGGCTACCGGTTCTCTGAAACAAAACCCAGAAAGCTTGAGCGTGTGCCATTTCGGCTTCATAATAAACTATTTCAAAACGTGGATGAGATTCTATTCAGTGAGGAATAGAGGAATGCTTTGTCTCAGTTTTATTACTCACTGTGTATTTTTTCATTTTCCTTTAGGTGTGGGGTAGTGGAGGGTCAGACTAGACTGTCACCTTCAAACAAATGGGCTCAGCAAGGCCTTGGGACACCTCTGGAATTGCCTCTTGCCCCATGAAAAAGAGCGCAGCCTTGGCCAGCAGTGTTACAGCAGCATTTACATCTCTATTTTCCTTTTTGGAACAGTCAGCTAAGACAGACTGCCTACAGGAGAGGTGAGTGTTACGCCAAAATCTGTTCCTTCTAATTATTCTATCATCCTGTTCATATGCGTGTAGGAGAAAAACATGCAAACCGGTGACCTGGAAGNTATTTGTAGAGAGCAATGAGGTCCCCCCTCAGCCTCCTCTTCTCCAGGCTAAACCACCCCCAGCTCTCTCAGCAACAACTAAAAGCTGCCTAGAGAGTGCGCTTGGCTTGGAGTCATTGTCACCTCTGCAGAGTCTGCGGCTTGGAGCATCCTATGGGAATTACTTATTATGGGAATTTTCACTTAGGTTCAGCTCCTTAGTCTTCTGTGGGTTGCTTTCCCTATCTTGGCTGATTGTTGGTGAAGGGTTTGGAGGGGAAACTGTTTGAGGAGCTGCTAAAGTCACTTGCCCCATTCAGCCTGGAGGAGATTGAGGGGAGATCTCACAGCAGTTTACAGCTTCCTCACAATAGGAGGAGGAGCGGGTGCTGATCTCTTCTCTCTGGTGACCAATGATAGGACTTGAGGGAATGGTAGGAAGACGTGCCAGAGGAGGGTTAGGTTGGATATTAGGAAAATGCTCTTCCCTGAGAGGGTAGCGGAGCACTAGAAGAGCTCCCAGGGAAGCAGTCACGGTGCTGAGCCTGACAATATTCAAGAAACATTAGGAGGACGCCCTCAGATACACAGATACACTGGACTCGGTGATCCTGTGGGTCCCTTCTAATTCAGGATGTGCTATGATTCATCCCTCTGTGGACTATAAAATGGGACAGCAGCACTTCTGGGCTTCACCGTGGAGTGGTGAAGATAGACGGATGCTCTGCTCCTGCAGGAAGAAATGTCTCTTGCAGACAACCAAACAGGACAGAGATGGAGGAAGGATTTTTTTGCAGAACTATCCAAAGCAAAAGGACCTGACAAAGAGGATTTCTACTATCTTGAGTGTCTGCTAGTAAAGCAATACGGCACGACGCAACCTATCTGCTGGGTTTAAGGCATGGGCACATTTTTGCGAGAAGATAGAGAAATCAACTGAAGGGAATGTATTTTATATCTGATTTTAATTGGAATAGAAAACTTATTGGACGTGTGAGATTGAAGGCATCTAGGATCTCAAGGATCATGGAATGATATGGCCTGGGAGGAACCAGAACAGTGCAAGCTTTAATAAACATGCAGTTAAACAACCCTGGGTTAATTCAGGATTCCGAGGTTCAGATTTCATCAGAAATGCATGTGAGGGACAATGTTTTCTCCTTAAAGAATTGTTGCCCCAAGGCCAGGTTGGATGGGGCTTTGAGCTCCCTGATCCAGCGGGAGGTGTCCCTGCTCATGGCAGGGGTGGAACTGGGTGGGCTTTGAGGTCCCTTCCAATCCAAACCATTCTGTGTTTCTATGAAAATGCAGGAAACAAGGTAAGAAACTAACCTATTTTAAGCAAAACTCCTACAAGCTTGTAGAAAGGACCTAAACAAGAGAAACTTTACCGGCTAGAGATCACTGGACACAGAGGTAAATTGAGATGAAATTAACACTTTAGGGAAGTGGTGATTTCTCTGTAAAAAAACCCCAGATGCTAAAAAAAAAAAAGGTTTGTTCACTTTTTCTGTTTGCACTAGACTTTCAAATGAAGATTAATGCCCATATCAGTGGAAAAACCCTTCAGTATAAACAGACTTACAGCATGATAGAGCCTGAAGTGAAATCTGTAAAACTAAAAAACTAAAATATATTGTCTGATTATTGTTGGTTTTTTTTCACTCTAATCTGTGCTTTGCCACCTCGCCAGCCTTGGATGCTGTGGCTGCAACTCCACATTCTGCGTGCACCTAAGGCATTTGTGTGAACCTGCAGTGCTGCAGTGAGTGCTCTGAATAATCCATATCAACCCACAATTGTTTTTTCTACATATCTTGTTAGTTTGGCCCCAAAGGGCAGATTTTACTCACCTACTATGGAGAGGGGTGGGAGATCTTGGAGGTTCATTTTGTTGCTCCTTGACAGGTTGCATTCTCTCTTCTCTTCAATTACCAGATGAGAATTGGCAGCTCTGAGCAAGCTGCAGCACAGCAACAGGCTCAGGAAGAGGTTCTTGCTTTCCATCCTGGGAAGGAAAAGTTCCATTGTCATGAAAAGCAAAGTCGGTTGGAGCCTGCGTGTAGAAAAGAGGCAAGGATAGCAATGTCAGCAGTGGTTTTCTGTCATGTCGTGCAGCTTTAGCAACTCACTTTTGGGAATTCCTGTTTCCAGCATTTTGCCTCTGATACCAAAATACTTAAGGCAGTTCTCTGAGTGGCAAAATGCTCTCTCAGATATAACCGTATTCAAAAGTACTATTAGCACTAAAATCTGCCAGCTCTCTCAGCACACACGAGTGCATCTCAGTGAAGCTCTTGGGTTTGTGGGTGTCCTGTCTGCCTAAACGATCTCTACCCAGAACCTTCTCGACCCAAGGACTCTCTTCCTTCCTCCAGACTCTTTTCTCCAGGGTTTGGGATTCCTTGCGGTAAAGACAGAAGCAATGCAGGCACCCAGTAACTCCACCTCCTTGGCACCCTCGGCCACCAGGGTACCCATCTCATTCCGCAGGGGGCCCACAGTTTCTGTGGTCTTTGTTTTACTGCTGATGCGTATGAAGAAATCCTTCTTGTTCTGTAACTCTATTTTTCTTCTTCTCCCCCCTCATTTGTTTTCCAAAAGGTTTATTTTCCCAGAAAGCTGTGAGTGCTCCACACTGAGTATTACACAGTTGTTTCTGTATGACCGAGAGTAAAAGAGCTTCTGCTGTCACTTTGGACAAACTCAAACTCATAATCAGGTTTTTTCCCCAGAATACGTTGTTTATAAAGTTGTGCTAGAAAACCTAGAAAAATAATGATGATTTTAAAACCCAATTAACTGTATTTCCTATTAATCAATTTAGAAATGAATAATGATGAAATATCTAGTTTTATTACACCCTGAGGTGGCTGCTCTGATCCCACAGAGAAGAAGAGCCATAACTCACACAAGTTCTAAAAGGCCCAGTGCTGCAAATCATTTATGGGCCTAAGGGTTTAGGCCCCTAATTACAATTAGTATATTCTAAGATGTAGCAAAGTCTGTGGGATTTGACTGTAGTTATGAAGAAACTTGAGCTTTACTGAACGTGGCCGTACACCTTGGAGGACCCTGGCCAACCTCTGCGTAATGCAGGGCACCTAGACAGGGCGTCACCATCCTCACCACCTTTCTTGTAGATTCTTAACACCGCTGGAGTTTGAAGCTGGTTTTTATTTCCACGTGCCCCAGTTTTATGCTGTGTCAGAGTTATACGAGCCTTCTCCCAAAGGCGCCACAAGTCTCCAGATTTATAGGTTGTTTTTTGTCGGTGAAAAGCTACTAGCAGTGGTAAAAAGAGGGAGCGAAACCAAATGTTTTGAGCACTCGGTCTGGTTGTAATGACTTAATTACTGGAGAGTTAGAAGATGAAGAATTTCTGCATTGTAAGAGCTTCAATCTGATCACTGCTGCTGAGTCCATGTTACATTTTATAGTCTCCCCTGACTCATACTTCCTTGTGAGATGTTAAATATTGTGCCTCTAATTTCAAGTACTTTGGTTCATTTCTAAAATAATCTGTTCTACAGGGCGTGCTCGTGTAACACATCAGTGATGGACACATTGATCACAGAATCAGAGAATCATAGAATCACCAGGTTGGAAGAGACTCATCCATCCCAATGGTTGGATCATTGAGTCCAACCATTCCTATCAAGCATTAAACCATGTCCCTCAGGACCTCATCTACCCGTGCTTCAAACACCTCCAGGGAAGGAGAATCAACCCCCTCCCTGGGCAGCCTGTTCCAATGCCCAACGACCCTTTCTGTGAAAAACTTCCTCCTGATGTCCAGCCTAAATCTCCCCTGCTGGAGCTTGAGGCCATTCCCTCTTGTCCTGTCCCCTGTCGCTTTGGAGAAGAGGACAGCTCGCTCCTCTCCACAACCTCCTTTCTGGTATTTGTAGAGAGCAATGAGGTCTCCCCTCAGCCTCCTCTTCTCCAGGCTAAACACCCCCAGGTCTCTCAGCCGTTCCTCATCAGGCCTGTTCTCCAGCCCCTTCACCAGCCTTGTTGCTCTTCTCTGGACTCACTCCAGAGCCACTCCAGATGCTGCTTTTATTGCAGCTCTGCCATGATGATTTGCACCCAGATCTATGAGGACTCTAGTAGGATTTGCAGGGGGCACATGGGCTGGATGCTTAGAGATTCAGACATTGGCATGAGCTACAACTGATTTTTGGCTCAGATATATCTGAGCTTGGAGTTTTACTGTAGGTGGAATGGACCTAAGAGGAATTGTGTGTTACTGTGTCTGTATTTCAAAGGATACGCAGCTGGTGTGGTTCAGAGCTAGTATGAAAGCTGAGCCCCAAGCTGGATCGTAGCTGTGACTGTGGATAGACCTACCCTTTCAATGAGTTGATTAAATTCTTGTAAGAGGAGATGAGAAGACTTTCTAATTTCATCCCAAATTGCCTACAGGAGGAGAAAACACATCTTATTTAGAAGAAAATAAAAACGACAATATGCAAAAGGAACAAGTCCTGCCATGAATTTGTTGTGATGGTAAAATTGTGGGCTTGAATATTCAGCCATTGTGCTTCAGTGAAGAACCAAGACAACATGTGTAATTTCTGCTTAAAGGTACCACTTGCATATTGGTGACACATGTTGGCCTGTGACAGCTGAGAAAGTGCTGAACGGGGGAGGAAAGGCCTTTCTGGCATGGGCACTGATGACTGTGAGGAGAAACAGTGGTTTCTGGACATGCCTTCCACACTGGGACGAGGTGGTGTCATCCTGACTGTGGCGCGGACAAATAATAACAGTTTGAGCCGTTAAAATTTGCATCTACTTATGGGAAATCAATTTATTGCACTCGCGTGCCCTTTTGGAAACGAGGAAACTGAAAATGAGAACAAGATCAATCGAATCGGTCTTGTCTTTGTCTGGAAAATCCTGGCATCGGCAACAGGGCCACGGGGAACCATATGGGAGAAAGACATCAGAGCAGTCTTGAGGATCTACACGAGATCAATGAGAGATCTGGACTGTCTCAACAAAGGGCTGGGAGGCGCAGCTTTCGTCGTGGAAGAAGGGAAATCCTTATGTGTCCCAGAGGTGGGAGATAAAGACAAATGTCTGGAAGGTAGGTGTTAATGGATAAACTACCCGTAGGAAAACAACACACATTCTAAGAACGAAATAGTTCTGGACAAGCATGTAAGAAATAATGAATATTGTACATCCAGGATGGGAAATACTGTTCTGGAAAGCAGTGACTCTAAAGGGTTTGGGAGTTGTGGTGCAGATGAGCTCCCAGTGTAACGCCACTGTCGATAGTTCTAACGTAGTTCTTGAATGAGTAAATAGGACCAACTGCAATAGGAGTGAGATACATTTGAGATTGTTATGGCTGTTTTCTGGAAGACACTCCAAGAAAGCCACTTGGAAAGAGTTTGAATAAACCATAAAAATGATCAATGTAACGGAAAAGCAAATCTAAAAAAAGCCCCCAGAGCTTAAACTCTAGTTTCAAAGAGAAACTGTGGAGTGTCTCAGTTCTTGATCGTACCTGGCAGAGTTTGAAGGAAGAGTGGAGTGACAGGAGGGTTTTCAAGCATGACAGTGGTATAATTAGGTGAAGTTACTAGAAGTAGAAGCCTGGTCTATACAATTCCCTAATTCTGGATTATTCTGGCTCACTAACAATGACGCTTTAGAACATCCATCTATCCAGAGGCTGAAAAGATGTTTCTACTGCAGAAATATAGAACAGACTTTTTTTTTTTTTTTTTTTAAATAAGAAATACAAATTCTAAGCAAAATTGCTAGAAGTTACATCCTTGTCTGTGGGATGTGCTAAATAATGATTAGAACTTCAGTTTTATTTCTGATCTTACAAGTCTCTGAATCCGTGTCAGGAGGGTGGCTGTTCACTTCAGTGAGGACATGGCAGGGACTCGCTTCTCCCACATAATCTTAGAGACAAAGATGTTTTCCAGTTATGACACTACACTTTTCCTACCAACTTGACCTACCTCCCCACTCATTTAATTCCAAGTGTCTTGTTTATTTATTTTTTTTTTTAAAATCCCAAGATCTCTGACACTTCTTTAGCCCTAGGAAAAGAAATCATTCTGATCTCCAGAGTGTCAGGCTCTGAGTCAGACCTACTAAAACAACCCAGTCCAGCAACTTAGAAAGCATATGCTGAAATAACAAGCTTTGAAATTCAGCATGTAGATGATAAAAAGTTCAGGGTAAATCCCTAAATAATATCTACGTAGATATTTGGGGTTATACATGTGTATAATATGTGGTAACCGCAATGTACTGATTTATTTTCATACATCATGTGCCCTGAGATGCTGAGCATATTGCTTTCAGATGAGCTGCCCCAAGTTGCTTCTCTGCCACTGGGTTTGAAAAACAGGAAATAAAGCTGCAGATTCTGCGTGGTTCAGGGCTCAGAAAGGTGCCTGTATGGATAATTTCTAACACATGGTTCTAATCAATGAAAGGAGGGAGCTAGATTTGCTCAGCACAGAGCTTGATTTTGTTGTATCCTATGTTACAGCCAATGTTTCATTGTGAATTGTTCCCCACAGTGGGATTGGTCACTGTTATAATTTCTCTTTTTAAGCAAACATATTAGCACAAACAAAGAACCGGTGTTGTTTCCCGCTTCAGCTTTCCCAGAGGAGCTGCCCTAAGGAACATCCCTGCAGCCCTCAGCATCCTGTTATTGGACCTGCAGCTGCCCCGGGCTCAGGAGCTCCTGGGCTCAGGGTTGCTTTACGCCAGTGCGAGAAATACCTTATTTATGGACATCTTGGAAAAGTAGGTGGTACAATCTAAGAAGTGCAGGAAGAATAGAAACAGGCTTGTATGCGTACACTTAGTTTAGGTATTTTTAACTGGAATGCTTCTATTGACAGGGTGAAAACATACAGTCTGCTAATTGATTAAAATTATCATGCTGAATGGATTCAAAATGCTTAATTAAATACTAGTACTGATGTAACGGTTTCCTAGGTATTTGTAGGTGAGAATGAGTCTTAGTTTTTTTTTCATGGTGTGAACATTTAAAATTGCAGAGAGAAGCAAATGGCAAAGGTGCGGTTAATGCTTCCTGAGCAGAGCACCGGTCAGCACTGCCTCCTGCTTCTTGTAACTCAAATTCCATCTACTTAATTCAAATGAAATGCAGTTTTCACCACCTGAGTCAAAGAACAATGAACAGAAACAGTATGAGTTTAAGAACAAATTTGGCAAGCAAGCCCTCTTCAAGACGCCTTCGCGTTTTCCTGTAAAATTTGCTGGTTTTAAGAAAAGTTACGAGTTCAAAAATATGGAAGCTCTGTATTATTTGTTCTATACGGTATGTACACCAGTTGAGCAGACATGCTTCATTAGCAGGGTGTTAACTAGTTAAGGGGTTTAGGAGGTCTTTACTCTGCACCATCCCAGGGGCTGATTCATGCAGGTAGCTCTACTTAGGGGTCTGTTGGTGCACAACCAATGAAACGAAACACTAAAGATAAAAACCTATATCGAAGGCAGCAACATTGTTCAGTTGGTGGTGAATTTTTTTCCTTCTCCATGTAGGAGAAAAATAACTTTTCTTTCCCTAGTTAAAGTCCCTGTGTGATCACTCATGTTTTTGCATGTAGGCCAGCGTGCTCGTGAAAGCTTTCTGAGCCTCCTTGCAGGGAGAAATGATTGTTTTTCTCTAAAACAGGAGATGCGTGGAGGAGGGCAGCTTCGATGTTTTTGAAACCCAAACAAGAGCCATCTGCTTTGCAAAGAACCAACAAAACAAGCCCAAAACAACCGCCCAAACCAAACCACAAAATTCCACCCCAAACGCTAACAAGTGTCACAAGACAAGAGACTGTGACTAAAACTGCCCAGAATGCAGACCGAGAAGTTTCAAACTATCAAAATACGACGCACAGAACTGCAAAGAGGGAGGACGCACAGGAACGAGACTCTACAGTCAAATAACGTCTCTAAAATACATTTCCCATCTCAGTCAGAGGGTTTCTGTTGCTAAGAAGGTGGCTTGCAAGATACACAAAGGCGCTTTAGAAGATGAAGAGCTCTCCTGTTCTTTCATTACGTATTTCAAAGTCAAAAGAAAAAGAGCTGGAAAATGTACAAGGAGAAATAAAGTAGGACAAAAAGTAAATAAAAACATGGAGAACGGTAAGAAATGAATCTCTTTCAGAACACAACAAACGTAACAAAATGAACAATTTTATTGAACATTTTCTAGTAGCTGCAGTCGTGATAAAATTGGTCAAAGTGCTGTAGAAATTCAGGTTGGAAGAAAAAAGCTGGTTCTGCGATTGCCAATCATAAATTACCCCTGTATTTAATATCTTGATAAATATGTAAAGCAACAATTGCTTGCTAAACTCTCACACATAATATTATATATTAGTATTATGAACGGTGATGGAGGATTAAACATTTGTATATATTTAGTATTTATGACATGCTGTAGAGAGAACCAACAGGGCAAATTAGAAGGAGAATTACAGTCTGAAGCTTGAAGAAATATATTACCACTCCCAAAAGAAACAAAATCTGAAAGCTTAAAAACTTCTACAATTTATATATGTAACGTATATATATAAAAAATTTTCAGGAAAAGAAATATCTTATTCCAATATTATATAGTAATTTTATTTACCTCAGTTGAATGGTGAAAAAAAAGAATTTAGCTAAAAACCAGAAGCAGTGTAAAAATATTGCTTAGGAAATGTACTTTGTTAACGTAAGGATCGCTCAATAAAAGGATGCATAGAGGTAGTAAGATTAAAATAATTTCAGGAAAAATACTTAGGTCGAAGTAGTCTAAACTAAAACCAAATTTGCAACAAAAGAATTGAAGAGCCAGATATATCAAACAGAGTCAAAACAATCCAAGTCATGGGCAAGCCTGAAATAGAAGTGTTTGAAGTTGAACAGAAAACTGGAGCAAATAAACACAGAAAGGCGAAAAAGTCAAATATGAAAGCAAAGAGAGTTTAAAAAACTTCACTGCAGCCCAGATCCATGCGATAGATTCACAGAAGTGATTCCAGCGTAAAGGAAGGCAAGTATTCCCTGTGCCGTGTAGCAGTAAATACGACCTTTTAAGCCCACGGAGCACGTTGGAAGGCGAATGACCTGTAGAAGAGGTTAAATGCTTTGGTCCTACCGGAGCAGAGAGCTGTTGTCCTGGTCATCAGGGTCTAATGAGAACCAACGCGGCTGGTCGCCTTTCTTCTGCTGATCTGCAGAGATTATATAGGCAAAGCTTTGGAGTTGTGTGTCGTCCCGAGCAGCCTCCCTTTAAATATCACCTCCTCCCAAAAGCGATGCAGAAGCATTCACCGAATTTTAGCTGACAAATCTCTAACGAGGGTGGACAGTCTATTCTTTTGTACTTGAATATCTGCTTTCTCTCAGTGCTTTTTTTTTTTTTTTTCTTTCTTTCTTCCACTGTTCTGAAAAAAAATCTGGTGGAAAGTTGACCCTCAGCCCCTCCTTTTTTCTCCCCATTTGCAGACCATAGGGACCGTCCAGATCCAGCAGTTCAGGCACAGATGCTTTCAGCTAGGATTTGCTGTCACTCGGATTGCAAAACCTACAGAGCCCGGGAGCAATGCAAAAGACCTGCCGATAAAAAAAAAGAATCCGCTGTGCTCTTTAGGGCTCATTACTGCGAGTTTCTGTATCTGGCAGTCTGACTCCCTCGAAAGACCTTTACAAATCCTGAGCATGTGCACGAACAGCTCCTCAGCTGTTTCCGAAGCATGAGGACGGCGGAGTTTTTAATTGATTAACTCCACTCCAACAAGATAGTTTAGTGCTTTGCCTATAAGTAGGAAAAACTGTGGAGGAAAGACTTTCTTCTTCAGCTTGATCATTTTACGTACAAAAGTCAGCTGAGTTTATCAGAATGCAACCACAATTAGTCAAAAAACATGAAATTTCCCTTTATAATGTTTTTTTTTTCATTTCAATATGGCATTAGTGCATCTTGCTGGCTGTTTTATAGCTGTGTGCATCTCACGCAGGGCATGGAAGTTATTTTGTGCCGACTTGGTTCAGCTGCGCGCGAGGGGATTGACTGAAACAAGGAACGATGAAGCGATGCGGCTGCGGACAAGCCAGCTCGTGTTTGTCGTGAGGGCACAAGAACTTTCAGGTTGGCACAAACGACAAAGCATCAGTGGATTTTTATAAGCCGAACGATCAAATGGGATTTAACAGCCCCAAGAGTGTTTGTGTGAAAAAAGACAAGGGAACAGGGAAAGGCCCTGATAGGAAATAAAACTGCAGCCCCTCGTATTTCTCTGTGTGATTATCGAATCTGTTCAGTGTTCCTGCAGGATCTCATTAGGAGTATTCTTGGGCTGGAAAAAAAATTGTCTTTTGGGAGAAATTTTTATTATTTTTTTTCTCAGCGAGCCTCCCAAAATGTGGTCATTGAGGTGCCGATCCCCAGGTAACGGAGGCCGAAACACCGGGAGAAACTGCAGGGCCATGGGATTTGCTGCTTTGGAGTTGGAACCGCTCCTCCCAACCCACCGAAAAGTTTGTAACCATAAACAATTTAAATATTATCTATTTTGCTCCTTCTGGGTGAAGGCACTAACAGATTGTGAAGTTGCTTGTTTGGGGTTTTCTTGGGTTTTTNTTTATTTTTTTTATTTTCCTTTATTAAAAAAAAAATTTTTTCTCTTTTTTTTTTTTTTTTTTTACAGGGATTTTGCTCTTCTAGTGTCATAACTTCAGTTCTCCTCTTCCATCTGGAAACAGGACAACAAACAGACCGTGGTTGTGCTCTTTGAAAAAGGATTTGAAACTGATGTGAATGATAAGAGAGGGCAAAAAGCACATGACGGTGCACTTGAAGTGTGTAGCTAATCTAGTAAAGTGAGTGACGTTATCAAAATACTTATAAAAGTGACCACAGGTTGGTACATTTTCCTGATTCNGAGTGTTTGTGTGAAAAAAGACAAGGGAACAGGGAAAGGCCCTGATAGGAAATAAAACTGCAGCCCCTCGTATTTCTCTGTGTGATTATCGAATCTGTTCAGTGTTCCTGCAGGATCTCATTAGGAGTATTCTTGGGCTGGAAAAAAAATTGTCTTTTGGGAGAAATTTTTATTATTTTTTTTCTCAGCGAGCCTCCCAAAATGTGGTCATTGAGGTGCCGATCCCCAGGTAACGGAGGCCGAAACACCGGGAGAAACTGCAGGGCCATGGGATTTGCTGCTTTGGAGTTGGAACCGCTCCTCCCAACCCACCGAAAACTTTGTAAACATAAACAATTTAAATATTATCTATTTTGCTCCTTCTGGGTGAAGGCACTAACAGATTGTGAAGTTGCTTGTTTGGGGTTTTCTTGGGTTTTTTTGAGCACTGTGTAGAGCACAGTGTCCGTTTTCCTGGATTTGATATCGCAGACTATTTCTTAAATTATCGTAGCCTTTCCCTGTCTGCGGCCATTTATTTATGTCGGATAAAATCCTGTGCTCCAGTGCTTGTCCTGAACATGCACTGTGACCAATTCCCTAAGACATCCTTGTTTCCAGCAGGATTGTGCATATATTCCAGGACTAGACCAATTTTATTTATTTATTTATTTATTTATTTTCCTTTC
>WAAB01014697.1:82000-142638 GCA_013389865.1 Piaya cayana | reverse complement strand
AGACAGACTTCTCCCAGTCTGTAGCTCTGCATAGGGTTGTTGTGCCCCAAGTGCAGGACGCGGCATTTGGCCGTGTTAAATCTCATGCCGTTAGACTCAGCCCAGCAGTCCAGTCTGTTCAGATCCCTTTGCAGAGGTGATCCACAATTTTTAGTTATTCTGTACAGGTTCTGTCAGGCTCCACTGCCTCTTCTCAACTGTTTTGTAATATCAGACTGTCAAACATTTAAGTCTTCAACATAAGTTCACACAAACTCTTCTTCCAGAGCCTTGCTTTGGAAGCAGCCCCAGCTTTAGAGGATGGACAGCGTGGTCCTGGCTGCTGACAGGTATTTGTTTTCTTTTCTCATTAATTATTTGGCCAGTAGTCAAGCAGCCAGAAAACATTACTCTACTGAGAATACTTGAATTTTTAGATTTGTTGACTTGAACCAATTTAATGTATTTCAAGTGCAGACTGGAACTGAAGTTCTTCATCTGTGCCAGAGATTGGATGCGTTTCTTGTACATCCACTAGTTATGTTCAGCTGACTGAAAGGAGAGCATATGCTGATCATTTGCTGAGCTTACACTGCTGAATGTTAGGAAAAACACATTTTTAAACAATTAAGATGCACACACTTGATAGTGAAGGATTGGAGGGTAATAACATGGAACACCGCTGAAACCTATTGGCAGAAAGCACAAATATTCTCGCTTCAAGTCCCGCTTCTTACCGCTTTGTTTATTTCTTGGTGAACTGAATCAGACTCACATGCCCCACGGCCTTTTACGAGTGATTTAATTTTGTATTGCTCTGTGGTGTTTAGAATAAAAAATGTGGTTTTCATAATCACGTTTTCATAAACGGAGTGACAGCTGAGTGTTCAGCTCATTGGTAGCTGCTTCCCAAATCTTGAACACTAAGTTTTTACTGTGCAGGTTTCATATAGAGAAAAGAGGAACCGATTCCTTTGCTGTGGTGACATTTGTCACTCTGGGCTACGGCAAAGTTATAGTTCCAGCTGGCTAACTCATGACTTGCTGGAGTACAAGATATTAAATCTACCCCCTAGAAATAAAGTGCTTTGTTGAATAAAGGACATTTTATTATGTCCTTTTAAAATCCTTTAGATGACTCAGCTACATGTATTTCTTTAGTCTTTCATAATTTCTATAGGAAATAATGCTGGGGGTATTAGTGGTGAATGCAGTGTATGGAGAAATAAAATATTATTGAGCAGAAGATGATTCCAGAAAACTAGAATGAATAATTGAAAGGCTTAGTAACTTGTAGTTCCAGGAATGGGATTTACGTATTTAAACTATAATGTTATATGTTTAGAGAGGAATATAACAATTATTTTTCACTGGGAAGTGCTAAACCAGAAACACCTGTGGTACGTGGGGATCAGGGTTTTTTCTGCTTTCCTTGCTCATTCTTTTATTTGTGGCAAAATGTTCCATTAGTTCATTTTCTTCAACTTCTTCCTTTTAGTCTTTCTCTTAGGCTAGACTTCAAGGAACACCGAGCCACCACAACCTGGTATGGACACTTCATCTTTCTTCTAGACCCCAACAGCTTGTTCCCCTTCCTTGTGCCACGGGCTCAAGATGGTCTTACCTGGCAGCACCAGAGCTTCTACCAAGGTGAGGGAGGAGGGCAGATTAGAGGCAAAAATTAGGAGATTGGGTGGGAAAACGTATTCCTGTGGAAGTGTTGCTGCGCGTGCCTTCAAGCCTTGTGTTCTTGCCTCTTACTCTGTATTTTCTCTCTTTTGTATGTATCTGAGAAAGATGAATGGGAAGAGAGAAAATGGGCGAAAAGGAGAGATGAGAAGAAGAGGAATGAGAGAAGGGAACCTGCTGTCTGGTGAAGGTTAAGACATTTACCTTGCTGGTCACATTTAGTATCTGCCTGAGTGTGGGGTAGTTCTGGGGAAGCCCTTAGACCTACATTAATAGGAATCACAGAATCATAGAATCCTAGAATGGTTTGGGTTGGAAGGGACTTTAAAGCCCATCCAGTTCCATCCCTGCCATGATCTGGTTGCTCCAAGCCCCATCCAACCTGGCCTGGAACACCTCCAGGGATGGGGCAGCCACCACTGCTCTGGGCAACCTGGGCCAGGGCCTCCCCACTTTCTCAGGAAAACATTTCTTCCTAAGATCTCACTTACATCTATCCTCTTGCAGCTTCAAACCATTCCAAACCTGTCCCTGCGCTTCCCTTCCCAGCTTCCCTGTAGGTGTGAGGACTAAAGACGATCTGAACAGTGCAGGTAGGAGCTTTCCTGATTTGAGGAGAAGAACGGAGTCATCTGCTCATGAAAGATTTTTCAGGGCAGAAGTCTCTCGAGTTTGAGACTCTTACAAAACTGGGTCAAACAGAAGGCCCTGGCGATGAAAGCAGAAGGAGGAGCAAACAATGTGGGGCTCCTGTCTTGCTCTCGAGAGAGTGAGGATCTGCTAATGAGACCTCAGGGAATTTTACTGGGGATTTTTTGACAGAATGAGTCATTGGTTCAATGAATTTATTCAGATGAAAAATATCCAAAGAAATATGGTTGTCCTTTCAACAAAAGTACATTTTTGCTAGCAAAACAAAAGATGCTCGTGTATGATAAAGCAGCACTTGAATTAGCAGGAGGGGCAGCTACATCTACGTTATAAGGTTGGGCACCACAATTTTAATCGTAGAATCACCAGGTTGGAGAAGACCCACTGGCTCATTGAGTCCAACCATTCCTATCATGTTCCACTTTCCACAAACAAACACGTTGTACTGAAACAATTAGTTCTGAATTAACCATTTCCAGCCTATTTCTGTACGGACAAGCATATGGACTGTCTAACTGGGTGCTCAGGGCTTTTGGCTGGGGGTATGGGATGCCGCAATTTGAGTCCTGGCTGAAAAGTGCATCTGTTTGGTTTTTTTTTTTCCAGCTTCTAAAATACATGGGATAAGCTTTTATTTGACAGCTTGGTTTCACTCGAGATGCTGAAATATTCTGCATATGTTCTAATAGTGCTTTTTTTTCTTCCAGTGAACCTTTTCTGACCCCTTTGAAAAGGACTAGGGAAGACCATAGTTAAAATATTTAAGTGATTTATAGGAGTCTGCATTCACTTAAGTATCAGTTATCTGTATCTACTCCTTGACAGAATCACTAAAAAAAGTTAGCACAGTAATCCTAGCCTGTGCAAAGGCAGGAAGCATTTTAGCTTGGCGAGTTATTTGATACAGCTCAAATAAGGACTCTATTAGTCCTTTTTTATAGCATTTGGTGATAACTACCAATTATCATCTGCTTTCAAAGTTTTACGGGAGTTTCACAATTTAATAGATTACAGAGACAAAACTCTGTTCTTTTTCTAGCTGAAAGGAAAATTGCAAGGAAACCTTGCTCCTTTAACTCTTTAAAAATCAGCATTGATTGATACACGATAGCCAACGGTCTGTGAAGTGGTGAGAGGAGTGTCAATCTACTTGAGGGCAGGGAAGCTCTCTCCTAACATCCAGCCTAAACCTCCCTTGGTGCATCTTCAGGCATCTTCTTTTACTTGTTACTTGGGAGATGAGACCAGCACCCACTTCACCTTCCAGGAGCTGCAGAGAGCAATGAGGTGTCCCCTCAGCCTCCTCTTCTCCAGGCTAAACAGCCCCAGGGCACTTGGCTGCTCCCACAACCCCTGTTCTCCAGACCCTTTCCCAGCTCTGTTCCCTTCTCTGGATGCACTCCAGCCCCTCAAGGTCTTTCCTGGAGTGAGAGGCCCAAAACTGAACCAAGATTGGAGATTAAGCCCGGGGGGACAATCCCTTCCCTGCTCCTGCTGGCCACCCCATGGCTGATCCCAGCCAGGAGGCTGGTGGCCTCCTTGCCCACCTGGGCCACTGCTGGCTCATGTTCGGCCACTGTCACCCAGCAACCCCAAAGCCTTTTCCCCAGGCAGTTTTCCAGCCATTCTTCCCCAAGCCTGGAGCTGCACGGGGTTGTTGTGACCCAAGTGCAGGACCCAGCACTCCCTTCTTCCACTTTAAAACCATTCCCTGTCATCCACACATGCCTGCGCTCCCTGGTAAAAAACTCCTTCCCAGCTTCCCTCTAGGACATTTTTTAAACAACTCTTTCTGCTTCTGCAGGCTTTGGCTATCAAAATACATCAGCAGTGGTGCACAGGATTGCTGCTTTTGCTAGAAATATTGAGGTTTGTGCCTTTTCCTGCTTCTTGTTGCAAAAGGTAATTTAAAAGACCACAGTCCAGTACTCAAATGTCTGGAGCCTCTAGGCAATGTTCAGCTGGATGAACGTCCATCAGCGACACCGAGATCTTGCTATAAACGCGCTAGTATAACCTTTATGCAGGAAGAGAAAGAAGCCTGTAAATTCCTGTTTTGGTTTAAGTTTGTTACCTTGACAAGAACACAGATCTTTTTCAAAGACAAACCCTTTATTTGAAATGAAAAAAGCAAACAGGGAGACCAGAAGCGCCATCCAGTGAAGCTACCAGCAGAGATTTGAGGAGGACGGCTGTGCAGTGCAGGCTGCATAATATTTCAATTTTAAGAAGCAGAGTTTAAAAAAAATGAATCAAGAAGCAAAATTAGAGTAGCAATCTAATTTACTAATTAACTAACTAACAAACTAACTCACTCTACGTTTCTGTATGAGTGTGTTTGTCCTACAGGAGTCTCCTCTTTCAGCTCTCTCTCTAGATGGAGCTTGTAATACGGTTTGTAAAGCTGATAAAAATGTGTTTTCAGTTTGTTCTGGTCGTAGTTATTCCGATTGTGAAATTTATTTTACACTCACATTGTCCCGGACTTTGTGCCTTTGAAGTTGCTGAGGTTTATTTCTTTGGTATGAAGGAGATCAAGCTGTACCGAAGACTCTGAGAGGAAATTAGAGAAAGAAACTCACTCTTGCTCTGCAAATGAACATATTCAGAAGAACTGAAACTTGTAGTGGTGGGTGTCAAGTGGTGAGAAGCGAGGACTGAACGTGTACCATGGTAGGACAAGATCTCTGTCAAGGTTTAGCTGGGATAGGATCAGTTTTTCTCATTAAAGAGGAGGATAATCTGGA
Source organism: Piaya cayana (assembly GCA_013389865.1). Taxonomy (NCBI): domain Eukaryota; kingdom Metazoa; phylum Chordata; class Aves; order Cuculiformes; family Coccyzidae; genus Piaya; species Piaya cayana. Next base: position 137,572 of record WAAB01014697.1, on the reverse strand, counting down.
AGTGACACAGTGCAGAGTCTCCTTGTGGAAACGAGATTTTATAGTATCTGTGCAAGGAGACTATCCTTTGGAAACTGGACTCAGTAGGGTGACTACTGGGAAACCAGTGCTGCCTCTGTCATCCCTTCTTCATTGGCACATGTGGATGGAAATAAGCCAACCCTGAAAATATTTCATGTTTTCCAGTAGCTCCTGCACTGTAAATTCTCAGTTAATGCGGATCAGCAAAGGTAATACAGTTCTTGAAGGATTCTGTCTTAAAAACTGAAAACAGAAAGATTTTCTGATATGTTTGTTTCTTTAGAAAGATCTCTGTCTTGGTTTTTGAGAGGTATGCTTGGAGGAGGCTTGTCAGGCAGGTTGAAATGAAATACTGGCAGCCGAAATGTGTGGGCCTTGCCCCAGCACCACTGATGGGGGCTCCGTGAGCCACGCTGCTCTAAATGAATGCTCACTGCTCAAGCTTAACAAGTAGCTGCTACTACCTGCTGCTGGAAGTATTGTTCCCCTCCTAAACTCATGCTGTGCAGGTATTAAGACTTAGTTCAGGTTTGCATTTGTTTAAAAGCTGAAGGTCTGTCAGCATCACCCACAGGACAAACATTTTGAAGACCAGCCTGATCCAGTGGAAGGTGTCCTTGCCCACGGCAGGGGAGTTGGAGATAGGTGGTCTTCAAACCTTCTAACCTAAACCATTCTAGGATTCTATGAATTTTCATTTTCCTTTGACTCCAGCAGTGCACGGGGAGTGACTATTTACTTATTATCTTAGATGCCTAGTGCAGTGAGAGGTGTGGGAACCAAGTATGGTATGGGAACGGGAACAGAAAGCTGCCCTGTCTGGCCTTCTCACCCCAACCCACATTCATGGTTTAGTGTTTGGTGGGAATGGTTGGACTCGATGATCTGATGGATCTCTCCCAACCCAGTGATTCTGTGATTCTGTGATTCTGTGATTCATTTCTCTCTCTGGTAACTCAAACTTCCATCTTAAAAAGACAATGTAACCATCAGCATCTGCTCACTGCTCCTTCACAGTCACTTTGCTGGCACTGGCCCAATTGTTTATCAGGGAGAAGTGGTATGAACCACAGTGGGGGCTTGGGGGTTTGTTTGTTTTGGGGTGTTGTTTTTTCCCCTCTTAAGCTGAAGTATAAAATAAATTTTGTGTCATTTACAAAAATAAGCTCGCTGAGGGAAAATGGTTCTCCATTCCGCATGGAGACATCTCTGGTGCTGACTAGTATGTACTTAAATTATCACAATCAAGAGAACTGGACATTGAGTCAAAATCAAACTTCATAATGAAGGTGCAAGAGATGTATCAGAAGGGAGCCCATCATGATAACCTGCTCTAGACAAATTTCTGTCTGCTGTGGCACAAATCACTCCTCCTGAAGCACGCCGCTCTGTGATTGCTTGTGGTCACTCGAGATGTACTTGTTGAGTGGCCCCTGACTGGTGGCCACGGCAGGGAGCCCACTTACCTTGAGAACAGTCTAAGGCAAAATGTAGTGCAATGCAGCGGCATGGTTGTCGTTATCTCTTAGTTCATCAAAGCCTGAGTGTGTTTGGTGCTGGTAGAAACAGAAGGAAACTCTGCACATCGACAAAAGACTTTTAGCCAGAGTGTTTGAAGCTTTGCTCCTGAGCAGTTCGTGCATCTCGTATCTGAAGGTTACTAAATGCTGTCTTCATGGGGTTTTTTTGAAACAGGGAGGAGAGACCCCGCAGATGCACAAGTGGGGTCATATTCTAGTTGCCTGAGTTGAACTTTATCTGATTTACAGGAGCTGTGGGGGCCCTGAGTAAGCCAAATATGACCTAAAGTTTTTTTTTTTTTGTGGTGTGCTAGCTCTGCACAAAGTGGAATTCAGAACACAGATGAGAGCTGAGGTTCAGTCTTCCACTTCAGATTCTTCAGGGTTGCAGAGATGCCTACAGTAAAGCTGGAGAGGAGCTCTTTTGTGCTTTCTTTTAAAGACACAACATTCAGTTCACCATGTGGGCATAGAAAATATGGCACAGAGCACTGGGCAGAACAGGCTAAGCCTGCGGGGAGTACAGCAGTTGAATGTGTGGGCAATCATTCAACTTCGTTTGTGCAGCTTCGTAGGACACAAATTCCTTGGCCTGCACTCAGATAAGAATAACACTGCATTGTTCTATCTTATTGTAATGCTTCCTTTAAGAACACCAAATTAATTTCTACTCAAGACTGCTGAGTACAAGCAAGACATTGCTGGCACGCATTGCTGAGAAACCCTTGGGAGGCTTGGTGCCTCTCTCAGTCAAGCTAACGCATTATCTCACGCTATGAATGTTATGTCTTGATATTTGATTTCTATATATCTATAGACGCATGGCAGCACTTCCACGCTCTGACCTCTCCTCTTTCACTCACATTGATTTGGCATTTCATAGAATCATAGAATCACCAGGTTAGAAAAGACCCATGGGATCATCGAGTCCAACCATTCCCATCAAATTCTAAACCATTTGAACGAATCTTTATCACAAATTCATTTTTTCTGCCATGAAGAAAGTTAGAGGCTCAGTAAATTATTCGCATTTTCTTGTTGTATGTCCAATTGAGCAAGTCAGCTGCATTCAGCAGCATTTGGAGCTTACAAGTTGAAGAGCTCCTCCCTAAAGGAATATTCTACAAGCAACACAGAGGAATCAACATTTTGTTTCAGAGAAGTTCTTTGCAGGAACTGGGGAGCTTCTGTTAACTCCTCAGTCCAGGTCTGATGTTAAAGAACTTGTGTTCTCAAGGTTGAAGGACTTGAGATCTTAACGGCTGTCTTAACATATTGAGGTTGGATCTGAGGTTGAAATGTTACTGGAACAACATTTACCTGGAGTTCACAACTTCAGGAATTGTCTTCACGTTGGATTGGGATAATTTAGGAGTAATACACTCATTCTTTGTTTTGCAGCTTTATCTGGACTTAAGTGTTTTATTCTTTTTTCTCTTCTCCACACCCTTTGGGAACTAGTAATATTTGTTTAGATCCCTTTGCATATCTCTCACCTTCTTTCCTGCGCTCCGCTGGCTCTGTACTGGCCTCTATCAGGAGAAAGGTCAGAGACAGCAGCGAAGAGAAGAAAAACTCCTTGAGTAGAGTACAACTCCCAGCCCTTCTACTACAAAATCTGAAATCCATAAAGCAACATGAGTAACTTATTTAAAAATATTTCCTTTTCCACAAGGCAAAAGGACTCATTACTGTGGCATCCATGAGTACAAAAATGATAATTTGTGGAGCAGAGTTTTCAAAGGCCAGAAGCTTAAATCTCAATGAGTTCAATGTTTTCCATGCTGGGGTTCATGATCAAAGTGACCCTTTTTAGTTTTATGCCGGGATGACTTTTTTTCCCTCCGTCTCTAGCCAACAAGCATTAAACAGGTAACAGAAATATAAAAGGCTACCATTAAATCCTTTACCATTTTAACTTCATTATTTTAACTACCACAGTTTTATATATATTTTTTGTGAGTGGTTATAGCTTTCTCACCCACTCTTCTATCAATTAAATAATGTTTAATATCATTAAATCACTATACTATCAATCAAATTATGTGTATGATTGCACAATATGGAAGTAGAAACATGGTCTGGAGATTATTTGTTTCTTATTTAGCTTGATTTTTTTTTTGATACAGGAGTCAAAAGATTTTTTTGAAGCCTGCTAGCATATTCATGCCTGATCATTAAGTGCACAAATAATAAACGAGACCTCTAGATTTTAGGTGATGTTGAGCACCTCTACGTGCATGGGTGTGAGACAGAATTATTGACAGTCAATGTACCTGAAAATCAAGTCTTTAAGCTAGTGTAGATCTGCAGATAGAGACAATTAACCTTCCCTTATGTAAGCTTTGAGCCTGTGTGGAGATGTTACCTTTGTAGCTGTTGGATGCAAGATTTCCTATAAAGCCAAAGTGTTGTTTGATACCTTTTCTTAGCCTGAGTTATCTTTTTTTCCTGGTGTGTCTTCACAGCGATGGCATCTCTTTCTCCTAAAGTGGCAACATATACTTCTGGCATTAATATGTCGCTTTTAGTGCCCTGCTCTGCAAAAACATTCCATGGTCTCTCCCCAGAATCAGCCCCCCCCGGGAAATGTTTCAACCTTGAACATCTCTGATTTTATTTAAATAAAAATATTTTGCACGTAATATTTTATTTAAATAGAAGCAGCACCTACAGTGCCAAATGCTGAATCATGATTAGTCTTTGCTGAAAGCAAGATTACAAAATATCAGAAGGCTTAAAAAATTACAGATTATTTTCTTCTAAATTCCGAGACTTTATTATATGTTTACATCTTAGTTTCAGGCTTTTCTGCCTCACTGCTGGCTGAGAAGGAAAGCAGTCCGTGACTCTGGCGTTGTGGTTGTGCTCTTGACCCAATCATTTCTTTTCTGTCTTCTCTCTGCCTCATCTGCGCTAACAGAAAGAGACAAGAAAATATCCCCAGATGCCTGACTTATGGTATTGAAATGCCCAGAGCTTCGAGATTAAAACCAGACAATTTGGGGTGGGGGAGAGGTAAAAGCTGTGGTTGCTGCTATGGAGAGGAAAAGTTATGGGAATAAGAACAGACATCTGCAGTGGTGACCTTGATATAATTATCCATCGGCAAGAGCTGATACTGTAAGGAGAAAAACAGCTCGAAAGTCACAATGAATCATAGAATCAGCAGGTTGGAAGGGACCCACTGGATCATCGAGTCCAACCATTCCTATCATAGGGGGTTTGTATGTTTCTAAGATGTGAGCAGATTCTTTAGAAACTACTCTTGCCTCTGTGGGCTCTACAATCACTGTGGCAATTGGAAGGCAAACGAGCATCATAACAGCAGTGACTAAGCTAAAACCTCTGTTTTCACTGAGAGTTAGAAATCCTTGGACCCCCCCTCCCAAGCCTGCAATGCTGATAGTGCTTCAGCAAGCTCTAAGTGCAATATTCTGTTGGCTGTAGCACCATGTGCAAGGCTTCTCCCTGGGATATCTGCATCAACTTTAATCAATTATGACTGTGACATCCATTGGGTCTGTGGAGCTAAAGTCTGAAAGAAGTGAAAGGCTTAAAAACCAGAGCAATTGCAAGTGAAAGATTTGTATGGCTGTAATGTAACTCATAGTTCTTTCTATTCACTTCTTGTTAGGAAGTCAGGTTATTTTTATTTTATTTATTTAACTGGAAAAAAGGGTGGGGAAGACGCACAAAGTTGAGCTTTTCCTGGTGAAACAGAAAATGTGGAATATGTTCTGTCACTGGTAATAACATTTTCTATTTGACTTGGTCCTAATGTTCACAAATGGTTCATTTCAAGTACTTTGGGACAAACAAAGGATGAAAAAGATTCTCCCTTATTAACTTGCTGGGGTCGGAATAAGAGAAGGAAGGGATGGTGTCTGTACTCGCTCTCAGCCAAACAGGCAGAATTTTGTCATTGCAAGGCAGATTTTTAAAAAATTCCTAACCAGCTGAAGCTATTTTATAATCATGTGTTTACCAAATTTAAAGAGAAATGGGTATTCTCTTTAATGCACCGATCACAGGAGGATGTGGAGTGTTTCCTGAAAGGAAAACCAACATCAAGGCTATTACTGTGGCTGTGCCCCCTACCTTGTGAAAGAAAAGCAACTTGCCGGCTTATTCCAAATACTTCACTAGCTGGTTTTGGCTCCTACCTTACCGACATGATGAAGTTGCTTGAGGGCCATTGTTTCAAAGTACCCCAAATTAAAAATGCCTTTTCAATTCTTATAAATCTTCTACTACTCTTCTGCCCATTGACTTGGTGTTTATGGCTCCCCCAGCCCACAAAAATAAACCTCCAGTTTTTATTACTTGCCACTCCCAATTGCAAGATGCTTTTCTTTTGTGTGCTTACCAGCATGTCTTTTTCTTTCTTCTGCTCTGATTTCGTGTTCTGCTATTCTTCTTTAATTCTGTTTTAAAACCAGCTAAGATGGAATTGTTATAGCATGTGGTAATATCTCAAATAGATCTATTTTATGCTGTTTGTAATGAAGAGTTCTGAAGCATAGAGTCTCCAGGCATTAGGCTCTTCAGCTGCATTGAAAACCAGGAGAAGAAAAATATTGTGTCAATTATACATAGACCAGAAAATGCTACCTTGATAAAATCCCAAATACATCAATTGCAATGAGCTTTCTATAAAACACTAGCAGGTTTTAATGACTTCTTACCTGCTTTTTTGATGTCCTCTTGCCTTGGCTTTGTGCTCTTTTTTGAATAATGACCACAAATGCTTGGCTACTTTTTAATTGCTGGTGGCTCTGTGGGTTCCTCCTCCCTCCAAAATGAGGCTTTCAGGGAAAATGTCTTTTTGCTAGAATACATCTATATAGAAAACAACTTTTCAGTGTGACCTGGTGCAATGAAAGGGGCCCACAAGAAGGCTGGGGAGGGACTGTTCACAAAGGTACATAGTGATAAGATGAGGGACAACGGCTTTAAAATGGAGACGGGCAGATTTAGACTAGACATTAGGAAGAATCTCTTCATGATGAGAGTGTTGAGACACTGAAACAGGTTGCACAGGGAATTTGTGGCTGCCCCACCACTGGAGGTGTTCAAGGCCAGGTTAGATGGGGCCTCAGGCAGCCTGATCTAGTGGGATGTCCCTGTAAAACTTTATTTCTGATTACAGAAACACACGTGACATCTGAAATTCCTGATGGGGTCCAATTCTTTTATTTTGCACTGGTGGTTGTGGGTAAGAAAACAAGAAGTCAGTTAAGCGAAATGGTGGATATCTGTCTATTTTTATTGTTTCTGGGTCAAAAGAGAGTGATTTTGCTTCTTAAGTTTGGGGTTTTTTTTTCTCTTTTTTGGGAAGTTGACTAAGAAACAGTATTAGCTTGGGTGCAGCCTGCATATTTTCTCCTCGTGGTTACAGATAAGCAATCCAAGTAGACCACAGCTGATCAAATTTCCCTGTTAAAACTAATAACAACTTGCAAGGACTTTTTAACATAGTATCTATAAAAACTGCATGTAGGGGTCTGATCTAGTGAAGACAAGGCAATTACGCCAGTAACTGTTTCTCTGTACTATATGTCAGTGAGAAGTAAAGCGTGTACCTGCAATAGTGTCTTAGATTTTTGAAGGAGTTCTCCTTATAGATCCCATTTCTCAGACTTGGGTTTCTGTTGCAGAAACCAGGTTTGTCCCAGACAGAACCATACTCAAGACGCACTCTAGGAACTTTAAGGCACTCACACTCCAGCTCAAAGCACCAAGTTAGAGGAGGATTGAAGTAAAACCTCTGCCATGTGTGTATTGTGGATGCTGGCTTCTCGAGTGTTGACTGCACTGCTCCGTGTACCTGCTGTTATTGAACTGCTTTACAATCCGTAGTTGTTGCAGCTCTTCTAAGAGCTTCCACCTATGCTTTATCATCTGGTCTTGCTGTATTTGAGCTCATCTCAAAGCAATATCACAAGGTGATACATTAACATCGCTCTGAAACTGAATAGGCTATTGGTAGAGCTGTGCATGTGATTATCATTCACGTGAATGTCTAATTTCTTTAATTCAAGCAAGTTTTCCTGGTGCTTGTTCCCTGGAAACAATTGCAATTATGTTAAAAGGCCCCTTATATATATTTTCCTTGTTTCCATTAACACTTCTTAAAAGCTCTGATATTTCAATGTGTCCCTAAGTTCTCTGAAGGACCGTGTGTATTCTTCTCCCTTTGTCTGTGTTTCATTTACAAAATCTTTCCACATTATTTAAGGTAATTAATTTAATTAATGGAATAATTTAATTTGGAAAAGACACTTAAGATCGTCAATTCAACCCTTAATCTAGTATTACCGAGTCCACTACTAAACCATGTGCCTAAATGCCACATTGACTCATCTTCTAAATCACTCCAGGGACAGAGGCTCCCCTGCTTCCCTGGGCAGCTGGTTCCAGTGCTTCACCACCCTTTCAGCAAAGAAATATTTCCTAATATACAGTCTAAATCTCCCCAGCACAACTTGAGGCAATTTCCTTTTATCCTTTGTCATCTGGGAGAAGAACCCAGCACCCACCTCCCCACAACCTCCTTCCAGGAGCTGCAGAGAGCGATGAGGTCTCCTCTCAGCCTCAGCTTCTCCAGGCTAAACAGCATCAGGGCCCTCAGCCACTCCCACAACCCCTGTTCTCAAGACGCTTCCCAGCTCCATTCCCTTATCTCTGGCAGTGCTCCAACCCTTCAATGTCTTTCCTGGGCTGACAGGCCCAGAACCGAACACAAAATTCAAGGTGCAGCCTCACCTGCTCCTGCTGGCCGCCCCATGGCTAATCCAAGCCAGGATGCCGTTGCCCTGAGCCACAGCCGGCGCATGTTCGGCTGCTGTTGACCAGCATCCCCAGGTCTTTTTCTGTTGGGCAACCTCCCAGACACTCTTTAGAACAGAACAGAACATTTCCAGTTAGAAGGGACATAAAATGATTGTCTAGTCCAACTGCTTGACCACCTCAGGGCTGATGGAAACTTAAAGCATTTTATTAAGGGTATTGTCCAAATACCTCTTAAACACTGACAGGCTTGGGGCATTGACCACATTTTTAGGAAGCTTGTTCCAATGTTTGACCTCCCTCTGAGTGAATAAGTGCTTCCTCATGTCCAGTCTGAACTTCCTTTGATGCAGCTTTGAACCATTCCCACACATCCTATCACTGGATCCCAGGGTTATATCAGCACCTCCCTCTCCACGTCCTCTCATCAGGAAGCTGTAGAGAGTAACAAGGTCTCCCCTCAACCTCCTTTTCTCCAAACTAGGTGAATCCAGAGTCCTCAGCTCCTCCAGAATTCTTTCCAGCCTCTCCCCAGCTCTGTTGCTCTTGTCTGGACACATTCAAGGGCCCTCACATCATTCTTATATAGTGGAGTCCAGCCCTGCGCACAGCACTCAAGGTGAGGCTGCACCAACTTCTCTTCCTACACTCAATTCTTCTGGCTATACGTGGGACCTTTTCCCATGGAAATATGTAGTGATCTCATGACAAGATGGTTGGCTGCTGTGACTCTGCTGTCTCCTCTTCTTCCCTGTCACTGAAGCCCTTTCTGAAGTTTCTTTCCCAGAATAGGATTCTGTGTCTGTAAGGATAACTCACGTCCTTTGCTCTTACCTTCAGTCCCTCACACTTTGCTGTGCTGCTGTTCACACTGTTTGCCTGTGCTCAGCTTTCTAAGACCTCCTTGGATGGATCTTTCTAAGATCCAGATCGTCTTGTATCATTTCGCTCTCCTCTGTCCCTCTCCATTTATCACAATTTACAGATTCAGTTTACTCATTCAAAAATAAAACAAACCCACCCAATGAGGAATAAGTTTTATGAGGAGCGGCTGGGGGACCTGGGGGTGTTTATCCTGGAGAAGAGGAGGCTGAGAGGAGACCTCATTGCTCTCTCCAGCTACCTGAAAGGAGGTTGTGGAGAGGAGGGAGCTGGGCTCTTCTCCCAAGTGACAGGGGACAGGACAAGAGGGAATGGCCTCAAGCTCTGCCAGGGGAGGTTCAGGCTGGGCATTAGGAAGCAATATTTCATGGAAAGTGTCCTTGGGCACTGGCAGAGGCTGCCCAGGGAGGGGGTTGAGTCACCTTCCCTGGAGGGGTTTAAGGGACAGGTGGACAAGGTGCCGAGGGACACGGTTTAATGTTTGAAGGGAATGGTTGGACTCGATGACCAACCTGGGTTTGTATGGTTCTAGTTTCTTAATCACTATTTTGGTGCCGTGGTGAATTCCCATATGAACACTGACTGTATTACATTGGCACTATTGCTTTAATAATAATCTCTTACATAAATAATTACACCTATATTTACATATGGTTTTATATATTACATTACATATAGAATTATGTATATCTAACAATAACCTTACATATATGATCTTTTGTCATCAGATGGCAAAATACTTTGAAAAGAGAAATCAGCATCTTTACAAATGGGAGAAGGAGACAGAGTGGTGAAGTGACCTACGTGTGGAAGTGATTCTATGATTCTATTCTGTGATTCTGGTGGAGAAGAGGAGGCTGAGGGGAGACCTGATTGCTCTCTGCAGCTCCCGGAAAGGAGGTTGTAGTGAGGTGGGTGCTGGGCTCTGCTCTCAAGGAACAGGGACTGGATGAGAGGAAATGGCCTCAAGTTGTGCCAGAGGAAGTNTGAGCTGAGGGCTTTTTTCCAACCTGGTGATTCTATGATCCTACGATCCTATGAAATGCAATGATAGAAGCAGGCAAGATCTGCTTATTTGCAACCACTTTCCATGCAGTTACTGGTTTTAACTATGAGTTTTATGAACAGAAACTTTGTAAACACAAATGTAATTAATTATTGTGAATCTCAAAGTTGCCTGAATGTTTTCCTCTAGAGAACAAAGCAGTTGGTGTGTTTAAAGTTCGTTAACAATTCAGTCCCTCCTGACGCTTTGATGGAAGAGAAGGTTGGCTTCATTCTAGCTACAAGTGACAGGCTGAGGAGAAAGACAGAAACAAGTAAATTTTGTAGGTTTATGAGTTTTTGTTTGCAAGACGTGTGGTTGCTGTGCCAGATGAGAGTGTAACAATGCTGCAGTTTGAATAGACAGGGAAAACACATCCATCAATGCAGCTTAAGAGTGGCTACAAATTGCAGCTGTGAAGGCTGGTTTCAAATGAAGAGAAATGAAAACTCCATGTGGCTCAGTCCCCAGTATTCAGACACAAAGTTGGATGAATCCATCTATTTCTGGGATATCTTGAGCTCTAACACTCAGAATATGGCAGGGTCCAGAGCATGCATCTAGTGCTGGGTTTCAGCTGGAAGCAAGCAGGATCCGAGAAATCATCAGGAATAAGGGTGGAAAAGAGGAATGCTATTGGAATTTTAGATATTTGTTCTTATTTCAATCATTTCAATTTTTCTTCGTCTTTGTGGTTTTGTTTTTTTGTTTTTTTTTTTTCTTTTCTAATAGCTCAGGGAAAACTTCTGATTTTTTTCTCTTTCCCTCAAGCAGGGAGAAATGTAGAGAAGTGCAGTGAGCCATCAGGGAACCCATTTGCATAGGTGGCTGATCAGAGCTTTTGTACCAGTTCCATGTTTTAGGAAGAAATGTTTTCCTGTGAGGGTGGGGAGGCCCTGGCCCAGGTTGCCCAGAGCAGTGGTGGCTGCCCCATCCCTGGAGGGGTTCCAGGCCAGGTTGGATGGGGCTTGGAGCAACTGGATCCAGTGGGAGGTGTCCCTGCCCATGGCAGGGGTGGAACTGCAATGGGCTTTGAGGTCCCTTCTGACCTTGTGTCTGAGTATCCGTATGTGACCTCTATTCTGTGCCATGGATCTGTAGAACTCTATTCTACTCCTATGGGTAATGCCATGTGAGCAGAAGATTGTTTCTGGTCAGAACAAATACAGGATGCACAGTATCATGGCAAACGCTGCAGCAACAGAGACTTCAGCATGGAAAGAACACTAAGGAAACAATTGGCTATAAACCCCCTTTTGTTTTCAGAACTAAGATGTGATGTGCATGGAACAAATTTGGCTGCCTTTGGTAAACATTGTAGTCATAACAATTTCAATGAACTGTGAAAGATGAAGATGAGAGTGAGTGTTGCTACCGGTGCCAAGACCTATCCAGAAAAGTTTATCTCATTCATCTTCCTGAGAACTTATAGGTGTTGTGTCTACCAACAGCCATTGGGTTTAATATTTCAAAGCTGCATCAGACTGCAAATCTCTTTTCCCCTTGGCTTACAGACATTCATCAGGGACTGCTGCCTGAGGACAGAGGCTTTGTAGTGTTTATTGCATTTAGAAGATTTTTCTCCATCAAAAACAATGAGACATGACATTTTATCAGCACCCTCTGCTCTGTGGTGAAGTGGGTTATTTTTTAATAGCCAGCCTGCAATGCACTGTTGGCTGGACCGTGCTGGGTCTTCTGGGACATCTCTAAAGACATTTGGGAGTCTCTAGAGGTTGAGTCCTGCCCATGTGCTGCCACACTGGACCTGAGCTGTGTGGAAATTCTGTGTCAGCCTGACAGTTCTCAGGAAGGAGATGTCTCCAGCAGACCCAGACCGTGCCACCACCACAGCAACGGTTCCATCATCTCTTCTGAGAACCAATGCTACATTGGTTTTTTTGCATGGTGAGTGTTTCCTCAGCTCTGCTCATCCTTTTTTTTACCTCTGTTGGACTAAACTGAAGAGGAGACAGACCACGATGCACGTTGAGATTACAGGTAATCTCTAAAAGCCATGTGCAAAAAATTAGAAGAACGGTCCTGATGTGACCATCTAGGAACTCGTCGAACGCCACAGCTGTCAATGCGCCCAAGACCTACTTCAAAATGAGCTGGGAGCAAAGCAAAGGATGAGCACAGGTATTTTTAACTATATCCCTTGGTTACATATTCTTCTTTATGCACGATGTTCTTATTATACATAATGTTCTTGTTCTGTTATCAGTTACCAGTGCATCTTCTCCATTTTATTGAGTGACAAACCTCCAAATCATTAATCTTGGCAGTTTTATTAGTTGATAAAACTTGGTTTGTGCTTGGCACCTTGATGGGCTCGAAGAAGTTATGAATAGCCTGAACATTTGCTCTGTTCTATCCCACAGTTTTATCTTACATTTATATCACCAACAGCAGTATCTGCTGATGCCTCAGCACACAAGATGTGAATGTGTTTACCCAAACCACAAGGCTGGGAAGGCTAGAACCTCACATCAAAAATGCTTACAGGGAAGGAAGAACCGAAAAAGGTTGTATTGGAACCAAACAGAAGTGAAGAACCGACTTCCGGAACCGCAGTAAGCAGGACACAGATGAAACCAGGGATGTCATCTGCCCGGCGGTCAGTAAGAGTGTTTATTTTTAAATGACATGAAGCACAGACCAGGAGCTGATAACGTCATGGTTGAATACTGCTCTTGCTTGATGTTGTCACCTCTGGGCATGCCAGAAGACGATGAGTGTGCAATTCTTCACGCATTTCCAGAACTCGATCTACTGCAGCTGCCGAGAACAACTTGCAGAAGATCCACTTGTATGTATGTCACGTACATACCACACCGCTGATGCAAATATTAGCACTCATTTATTCTACATAACTAAATGTTTGTGTTTTTAAAAAATGCTATTAAAAAATTCAGTACCCCTCTGTCATGGCATGGACTGGTATTTACAGGTAAAATAAGCACCTTCTAAGGGTATAGAATCATAGAATCATAGAATCACCAGGTTGGAAGAGACCCATCGGATCATCGAGTCCACCATGTATGTCTGACAAACGCTTTTCTCACAGCCATTTGTCCTGCTTCCAGGCTAGAAAAAACTATTTCCATAAAAAACATCCTGGATCTGAGAACATTAGATGAAAGTCTTTTCTTAAGAACTGCCATTAGAGGTAAAACTGTTTCCATCAAGTTAAAAAAAGACCTTTTCTACTTTGGTACTCAACGATATCCTGCGCCAAGGAGATCAACAAGTTATTTACATATTTTGAGTACTTTTTACTAACTCAGTTCTCTGAAAATAGAGTTGAATTCAATGAATATTGACCAGTTGTTTCCTCTCTGCATTGCTGACTCTTTTACAGGTCCTTTGCATACAGCTTGTTCCATCATCTCTTCTGAGAACCAATGCTACATTGATTTTTTTGCATGGTGAGTTGTTTCCTCAGCTCTGCTCATCTTTTTTTTTTTACCTCTGTTGGACTAAACTGAAGAGGAGCCAGACCACGATGCACGTTGAGATTACAGGTAATCTCTAAAAGCCATGTGCAAATAATTAGAAGAAAGGTCCTGATGTGACCATCTAGGAACTCGTCGAACACCACAGCTGTCAATGTGCCCAAGACCCACTTCAAAATGAGCTGGGAGCAAAGCCAAGGACAAGCACAGGTATTTTTAACTATATCCCTTGGTTACATATTCTTTATGCATGATGTTCTTATTATACATAATGTTCTTGTTCTGTTATCAGTTACCAGTGCATCTTCTCCATTTTATTGAGTGACAAACCTCCAAATCATTAATCTTGCAGGTTTTATTAGTGGATAAAACTTGGTTTGAGGTTGGCACCTTGATGGGCTCGAAGAAGTTGTCTTTCCTTCCCGAAAGGAGATGCAGGTAGACCCTGTAACTTCAGTTACCATCGCAAGCGAGGCTCTGTAAACAGATTTGCAACAAACTCATATTGCAAGAATGTGTATCTGAAACGAGGAGAAAATTGAATCATTGTAGGCATTCAAGACAAATTTGTAATTCCTATTTAACATCGAAATAGAAAACTAATTTTTTTTCAATGTATTTGTACCACAAATTCTTTCATAGAATTATACGAAGTGCAGATTTTACATATCTGTAGAAAAAAAAGGGGAAAAATCATCAACATATGTTTATTCAAATTTTAGCTAAAAGAACACAGCTGGGCATCCTTTTCTGCTGCCCAAAGTCTTCAGTGCTTTTGTTTAAGGTACACGGAGTGTGAAAGAGTTGAGCACTTTGTTAAGGAAGTGCTGAAAGGCGACTGTTTTTGTAACAGCGCGATATTTTGCCCTTGCCATCTCATTTCCTTTCTGCCAAGCCTGCCAAGTCAATTTTGTCTCCATAGAATAGAATCGAATGAAACTGGATAGTTTGTGAAAGTCTTGCCACAATAATGCCCTCTACTTCCTTCCCAAAAACTTTAGGCTGGGAGTGTTTAATGTCGTATTAAAATGGAAGCACAGTTATAAATATCCACCATGGCTGCAGATTCTTAGATCTCACAATTTCCCTTAATACATCTCTCTCTCTTTTTTTTTTTAATTTTGGATTTGCAGATCTGAAAAACAACAAAAAATTGTTTTTACAGAATCAGAATGATTTGGTCTGGAAGGGACCCCAAAGCCCATCNCATCTCCCCTCTTTCAGTTGAAAAGTCTTCTCTCTCATCCTTTCTCTGCACTCCCTGATCAAAAACCCCTCCCCAGCTTTCCTGTAGCCCCTTTCATACTGGAAGGCTGCTCTAAGGTCTCCCTGAAGCCTTTTAATTTCAACTAATGCAGAAATGAACTCTTGCATAAAATAGCACTAAAATAGTGTCCAACATGGATTACAATAGGATTTTCTCACTGGACTGTTCTAGCAAAACTCTAACCTCACTTCTTATGTATTAATCTGAAACAAGAGCAAAAGCCCAGCCATGAGGCCAAAGATTTGGGATGGGGATGGGGACAGAGACTGGGATGGGGAGTTGGGTGGGTAAGGGAGAACTGGGATGGGCTTCTGGCTACAAAAAGACTGGAAAGGCGTTGATTTTGGTTGCAAGGCAGACAAGCCCAGATCCTGGAGACATGTTTTTACTTGTTTAAACTGCAAAATAATTAAAATAACTTTTCAATAATTTTTTTAAAATTACATTATGTGTTATTTTATAATTATTATGTAGGAAATTACTGGCTTACATGCTGTACAACATATTACTGAAGGCAATTACCCCATCTGGAGTGTGTAAAGTGTGTGTTAGTTTTCGCAAGACATGGACTGCAATTTCCCCCTTGGATGCCTGGAGTGGTGCTCCCACATGGCAAATTCCACTGAGACGTCCTTCACACCCTAAACCCTCTGGGGGGGGGGGTTTCTCCCAACTGCAGTTAGAAGCCAAGTGGGTTCATGGTTTGATGTCTCAGAAAATGGGATTTAGAAGGTTCCAAATACGGTAACAAGCTGTTACACCGCATGAAGAGTTGAAATAAAAAAGCAGGGCTGTAAGAGAGATTATTACAGTAAATATATAAAGATTTCATTGTCAGGTTATTAAAAAACAATGTGTAAGATTTTTTTTCTGAGTCAGATATGTTAAATGTTCCCATTTTTGATATGGAAGTGAGAATCCTGCTGTAACATTGGGAAAACCTGTCCCTGGAAGTTTGTGAATCTAGGTATTTTGAACATGTATTTTGCTTTTTGAACGAGGAGCTGAAACAGCTTTGTCTGTCAGCCAGGGGTTTGTTTCTTGTAATATCTAGAAAAGCCAATATTACTAATCAGGCAAGTACAATTTTAGCCACAAGATCTTTTGTTGCAAGACATATTATTCAAAACACACAAATATTTTTCTTTCATGAATCTGTTTAATGTTTCAAGTTTGGCTAGATTTTCTAAAGGGAATGAATTGCAGGCAAAAACGACTGAGTGCTTTCAACAGTCTTACAAAACTCAGGTTGCTTTTACTCACACAGAACACAGAAGTGTAAAAGAACTTCAGCTGTTACACTGAGGAAAACCAGACACTTTAGCTGGAGCTTGCATTTCTTCAGCATGAAGAATGTTGAAATGCGCTCTGCAAATTTGATTTCATATATCACAGGCAAATATGGCATGCAAAACTCTGAGATAGTCATGCAAAACTTACCTTGCATTTGGGATATTGAAAGTAAGAATGAATAAGATAGAAAATTATTATTTATATGGGAGTCAGGAAAAAAATAACCTATGTTTATCCAGAGGCAATGAATCAACTCAATAGTCTCCCCTCGAAATGAAAAATCTGGTTAAATAGCACTTTAATTATTGTTTAAAAGCTTTAGAGCAAATANTCGCTCCAAGCCTTTGTGAACAGTCCCTCCCCAGCTTTCTTGTAGCCCCTTCAGGTACTGGAAGGTCACTATAAGATCTTCTTGGAGCCTTCTCTTCTCCAGGCTGAATAAGCCCAACTCCAGTGCTTGGATCATCCTTGTAGTCCTTCTCTGGACCTGCTGCAAAATCAGAATGTTAAAAGTGGCGCAGTAAGTTCAAGATTTATTTTTCCATTTTAGTAGCTCAAAACTTTCTGTAAAATTGGCAGTTAGTGCATCTCTGCCACAACACTTGTAAAATCATTAGAAATAACAGTGTGCATTAATCTCCCCTTAAGTACACTTTCAATTCAAACATTTATATCTATGTTCTTTGTACATTATTACAGTTTTAAGGATAAAGAGAACTATAATCACAGTCTTCATTATGATGGTACTTGCTGGGTTTGGATTTTCATACTTAATCTTCTGGAACCAGACACTGTTATCACTCAATATTGTCAGCACCGAGCTCCACACCAATGTGAGATGGAGAACTGAAGTTGGCAGGGTTTGCATCAGACATTTGTGGCATTTATAGAAAAATATAGAAACCCTCTTAAAACACTGTCAGTGGATTTTTCCCCCCAAATATTAAACAGTATGGACATGTGCTTTCATCTCTTTGTAGGTTCTTTCAATACATTGAGAAAGCCAGGCAGTTGTCAAGAGGAATTTCTAAAGAGCTTCATAAATGTGCAGAATTTCATTACTACAGTTCTCTGCCCAGGAGAAGCAAAATGTATATATTACAGACGGCTTCAAGGAAGTTCAGCTTGTAAAGCGAAGTAAGTTTTGAAAAAGAGCTGCATTTTCTCATCTCTTGACACGTTCTACGTTTATTTTGGAAATAAATAAAACTGATTTACTGAATATTGGAAATGCTTCAGTCTCAAGCCATATGTGATGAATTTGTCAAATTGCCTCCCCAGCACCCTTACCAAACTGTGAGTTAAAGAGTAACTATTAAACAGTGGTAAGAAAACCAGTTGGGTTTGTGTTTTACTACTTTGGTAGTTTAAGCAATGCAATAAATCCAAGAGGCATGGAAAATTATTCCTTGTATTTTAAAGATGTAAAACATAGTGTATGTCATACTGGGCACTTTTAAAAGTGAATAATAAAAACGTAATTGAGAACAATTCAAATGGTCATGAATCAGCACTATGGAAAAGGCAATACACTTCAAAAAAGCAGCATGTAATTTCAATTCAAAGCTATTGAGCATCAGAGCAGCATCAGCCCGAGTTTTGCATGGCTTTGTGTGCATCTCACAGATATTTATTTCTCCTATTATTTGCGTTACTGATGAAAATCACACACAAATGTGATACATTAATGATCTAAAACACGTGAGACTCTGCTAGTTGGAAAAATAGTCTACGGCAGATGAGTTCTTTGCAAACAGGCAACGTACTATGGAGATACCCATCTCCACACCTGAAAATAAGCTCTTTAAAATATTATTTAGAAGTACTGGTGAGATTTTTAATACAAAAAGTGATTCCCAAGCTTTGCAAGGAAAAGCCCTTAATGTTTTCAGCACCAGTCCCAGACCTCAGATGATTTCTGGCACCTTTACAGATGTGTCCACCTTATGAAACCTGTTTTCCTGCCTGTAAAAGAAGTTTATTGTGATAAGTAAATGACTGATACTAATAACAACTCATGCAAAGGATCAGTTAGCCATTAAAATAGCCAGTTTTAACATGTAATGTTGCCTTCAGAACTATGATACCTGTGAACTGGGTATCTCTTAATCACACAGTAACCACAAACCTTCCTCAAAAGCCTTCTGTACATTTCCAGCTGAAAAGGAAATAATAAAAACAAGTGAGTAGCCAAGAGATGACATCTTCCTCCACAACGTGTAGTATCCCTCAATGATCTTGAGAGAAAGAAGCAGGAATTGGAAAGGAAAGGGGTAGGATTTGTTACATGCCTGAGAAAGGCCTTTACAGGCCTTATGAGGAGCAACTGAGAGAGCTGGGGTTGTTTAGCCTGGAGAAGAGGAGGCTGAGGGGAGACCTCATTGCTCTCTACAACTACCTGAAGGGAGGTTGTAGAGAGGAGGGAGCTGGGCTCTTCTCCCAAGTGACAGGGGACAGGACAAGAGGGAATGGCCTCAAGCTCCGCCAGGGGAGATTTAGGCTAGAGATTAGGAGGAAGTTTTTCCCAGAAAGGGTCATTGGAATATGCTGCCCAGGGAGGTGGTTGATTCACCTTCCCTGGAAGTGTTTAAGTCACGAGTAGACGAGGTGCTGAGGGACATGGGTTAGTGTTTGGAGGGAATGTTTGGACTTGATGATCCGATGGGTCTCTTCCAACCCGGTGATTCTGTGATTCTGTGATTCTGTGTTTGTGAAATGGGCTCAAGGAGCTCTGTCCTACTTGAGCAGAGAGCAGCTCTAATCCTTTGTCCTGAGGGCTCCAAATTCTCTCCAGTGTCACTGGAACAGCCGTTGCCTGCAAAAACCTATAGACTCTTGGACAAGAAATCCGACACCATCTTCCAAAAAAAAGACAGGTGTACATATAAAAGGGGGACAAGGTGAAGGAAACAACCACAAAATGGCGAGTACACAAAACTTTGTTGCCTCCACCACAAATCCACCAGTTTTCCCATACTCTGTCTACGAGGCACTTATAGCTGCCTTCACAGTGGAACTAATCTGAAAAGGGAATGCACCAGTGTGCCATCATCTTAATGTTTGTCCTTCTCCAGATGCAGTCATTGATCGCAGTGTAGTTAAGGATCTCTTCCCTGGTTCTAATTTGTGGTGAAATTCATAGGTCATCTTGATTCATTTTTTGTCCCTTGAAAATCCAGGTACAGATAAGTCTTTACCAAAGAAATCCAGATTTTCTGCTAACTGGGGATAACTAACCTCTCCAGGCCTTCTCTTCCAGCTCCTCAGCTTGAGCTTAAGGACGGTGTGGGTTTGCCATTTTCCAGCCACTCGCAGCTGGCCACCACTCTGTAAGCAGATTGTATCCAGATGGTCCAAGTTAAAGCTTGCTCTAACAGAGTCTTGGCCGAAGAATAAGAGAAATGTTATGGTTTCAGGCTATTTGCATCCATTTTAAATAAGCTCTTGGAATTTTAAGCTGGAAGAAGACCAATCCTTTAGCAAATATTTCTCGCTGATATCTATAAAGGCCCTCTGCAACTGGACTTGCTTGGCTTTCTTCTTGCATTTGATTGCACAGCTCTTGATGCAAATGTTCAGTATTAATGTGATTTCTTAAGCACATCAGGCCTTTTTTCTTCCTGGTTACATTGTGTGAAAGGCGGCACCCCTGAAATATGTATGTGTAGTCCCTTCTGCCCTGCCTTGGGGAGAAGTCTTCGCAAATTCTTACCTATCTGATATGGGACAGTTACAAACCAAGGGAAGGAAAGCAGGTAAATAATAGCAGAACAATTATAGGCGATCTGGTTTCCCCTGTATAAACAAAATAATGTGGAATAGGGTGGAATGCAAGCTGTAATTCGGATCTGTTTGTGGATCTCAACATTAGGTTTGATGACTACAATCACTGTTACGGCTTAACGACCAGAGAGGACCTGGAGTACCTCATACACGGACCTAGATGGAGGTGGAAAATTTGTAGCAAAAGAAACAAATGATGCCTGAAAAAAACCCGAAACAAACCAAAAGGAACTCTACTCACTTATTTTTCTGATGCATTTTTCACAAAGTCACCAGTAAACTAAGGATGCTGTGTAACTCACAGACCAGTTTTGCCTTTTGGGACAAGTTTTCTTTCACCTTACTATACTTCAGATAAAAGCATAAAATCACTCTTCCATTTCAGAATATTGCTGCTATTCTAAGACTTGCACTTCTAGTTAAATACATCTTATATAAAAAAGGAAAAAATATTTAATTTATGTGTAAGTCATCATGCATATGATTCTCGAGCCAAATAAGAAGAAAATACAAGGGAAATCAAAGATGGTGCCTCTCTTGATTTGACACAGCATCTCATTTGTTATTTTTAAAACTTGATTTTTACCTGCTCTGGGTTTTGTTTTGTTTTTTTCACAAATCATGTATAAAACTTCAATGAAAGTGGAATGAAATTAGAAGCAACACTGGTGCCAGTTAGGACTAAACCTCTCTCATTCTCCCTGCAGGAAGACCTGGAAGGTGTTGAAGCTGAGAAGAGCAGCATCAGGACCACCAGAGCTGCTAGGTCTTCCCCAGCCTGTGGGGATGAGGATGGGCTCTACAGCTGCAGCCCCAGTTGTCACTGGTGGGTTGTCACTTTACCCAGTCGGTAAAACGAATGAACCATCCCTCCCTGTTGTGGAGCTAAACCGTCCTGAAAAGTATTTAATGGTTCAGATGAGAATGGTGAGGGCTAACATTTTCTTCTGAGAAGAAAAGTTGGGGCTTTTTACCAATGCATGAGAAGGAGATGGAGAGTGCTGACAGGACTATAAACCAGTCTTGATAAGTTCCAGTTAGCAACAGAGGTTATGCCTCCTCCTAGCTTTGGTGCTGTGGACATTGCGATGTCTTGGGGTTGTCTGGACCTCTGTTTTTTCCCCCTTTTGTAGCAAGGGGTTGTAGCTGTGGCTGGAAAAACTACAAACAAAGAATCATAGGATGCTTTGCATCAAAAGGGATCTTTAAAGTTCATCCAGTTCTACACCCCTGCCATGGGCAGAGACACCTCCCACTGGATCCGGTTGCTCCAAGTCCCATCCAGCCTGGCCTGGAACACCTCCAGGGATGGAGCAGCCACCACTGCTCTGGGCAGCCTGGGCCAGGGCCTCTCCACCCTCACAGCAAAACATTTCTTCCTCAGATCTCATCTAAATTCACCCTTTTTCAGGTCAAAATCATTGTCCCTCATCCTATCCCTGTCCTCTGACAAAGAGACCTTCAGCTTTCCTGTAGGCCCTAAGGGCACCGATAGGTGTTAGTGGTCCTGACCAGGCTCACCTGGGAATCCCCCTCCCACATGCCCTGCCCATGGATCCTGGTGCCCCTTTTAAGCTCAAGCCTGGGGGTTCAGTCTCTCTTTGAGCTATTGTGTAGGATTTCTGGCCTCTTGGATTGACTTTGGATGTATGCTGTAGACAGCTGCTCTCCTAGATGGAAATATGTCCCATTCCCTGAATGTCATAGTTCTTTTTTTTTAGGTGCATGTTATGGCTCTTCTGTTGCTTGCTGAACTCCCTGAATATGCTCTGGACCTGGTTCATTGCTCTACTTGTCCTGGACTGTCGATAGATGCTGTCAGTACTCTGTTCAGACCCTGTGGGGCTGTGCCTTGCTGGTGAGGTCGTGGCTCGTACAGGGGTCACCCTTGGCTGCTGATTTTTCTGGGGAACCCCCTTCTTGTTGTTTCCTGATATGTCCTGTGGCAAAATGCTCGTTTTGGAGTCCTCTTAATCATTTCTAGCTTCACATCCCCATGTTGTTAACAAGCTGTCTTTCGGCTTGTGTTTGAAAGGAGCATGAGCCCATAACAGCTTGGAATGGGAAAAGTATCGGGATGGGAAACAGAAAAGCAAGGATAAAATAGATGTTTTCTGAACAGTCACTCACTCTAGCCTTGAGAGAGTGTTGCTGTGATATGGAATGAAATTTTAGGATGGCAGCCATCACAAAAGACGGCTCAGATGTTCTGAATTTCGATTGTTCTGAAGTTCATTCTTTCTAAACCATGCTGGTTCATCTTCAGTTCATGGTGCTACTGTATGGAGCAAGGATTCATACTGAATGTCTGCAAATATTATTGCAGAGCTCAGAAACTGCAATTTCTGAAATGTGGAATGTATCTAAAGACATTATATGGGCATATCCTATCAACAACACTGAAAACTCAATTTACCCATTCAGTTCTCAGGCCATAGAATCATAGAATCACCAGGTTGGAAGAGACCCACTGGATCATCGAGTCCAACCATTCCTATCAAACACTAAACCATGTCCCTTAGCACCTCGTCCACCCATCCTCCAGGGATGGTGACTCAACCCCCTCCCTGGGCAGCCTCTGACAGTGCCCAAGGACCCTTTCCATGAAATACTTTTTCCTAATGTCCAGCCTGAATCTCCCCTGGTGGAGCTTGAGGCCATTCCCTCTCATCCTGTCCCCTGTCACTTGGGAGAAGAGCCCAGCTCCCTCTGCTCCACAACCTCCTTTCAGGTATTTGTAGAGAGCAATGAGGCCTCCTCTCAGTCTCCTCTTCTCCAGGTTAAACACCCCCAGCTCTCTCAGCTGTTCCTCATCAGGCCTGTTCTCCAGCCCCTTCACCAGTTTCGTTGCTCTTCTCTGGACTCGCTCCAGCCATATACCTGTTACTTTATGGAAAGACTTTATTTTTCTAATATTTTTGCTTCCTTCTTGTGTGTGGGATTTTTAAGGCTTAGAAATCCCGCACACAAGAAAAAAGCAAAAGTGAACAAAAAGAGAAGCAATATTCAGTCCCAGTCTAGAGAGAAGAATTGCAGGCCAGGGAGAGAGCATGCTAAATAAGCACATAGCGAGTTCTCCAGGCAGATAATGGTCATTTGGTCTGACTTCAAAGTTATGAAGGGAAGAGTCGTGATAATTAAAAACTGGTAGAATAAAATGCAGCCTAAATATTATAAAAATAAAGTCTTTCCATAAAGTTTTGACAGGGAAATCATAGAGTCACAGAATCATTCAGGTTGGAAAAGACTGTTAAAATCAAGTCCAATCCTTAACCTAACACTGTCAACTTCACCACTAAATTGTGTCCCAACCACCACATCCACACAGTTTTAAATCCCTCCAGGGATGGGGACTCAGCTGCTGCCCTGAGCAGTCAATTCCAGTGCTTCACTGCTCTGTCAGTGAAGACATTTTCCCGAGCATTCAATATGAACCTCCTCTCCTGCAACTTGAGGCTGTTTCCTCTCATCCCATCCCTTGTTCCTTGGGAGCAGAGTCCAGCGCCCACCACCCCACAACCTCCTTCCAGGAGCTGCAGAGCCATGAGGTCTCCTCTCAGCCTCTTCTCCAGGCTGAACAGC
This sequence comes from Piaya cayana, assembly GCA_013389865.1. Lineage (NCBI taxonomy): Eukaryota > Metazoa > Chordata > Aves > Cuculiformes > Coccyzidae > Piaya > Piaya cayana. Next base: position 113,929 of record WAAB01014697.1, on the reverse strand, counting down.
CCCAGGGCTCTCAGCCGCTCCCACAACCCCTGTTCTCCAGACCCTTCCCAGCTCTGTTCCCTTCTCTGGACATGCTCCAGCCCCTCCATGTCTTTCCTGGAGTGAGGGGCCCAAACCTGTACTCAGGATTTTTGGTGCAGCCTCACAAGCACCAAGCACAGTGGGACGATCCCTTCCCTGCTACTGCTGCCCACCCCATGGCTGATCCAAGCTGTTGACCTTCTTGCCCACCTGAACCACTGCTGGATCACATTCAGACGCTGTTGACCAGCACCACCATGTCCCTTTGCCCCAGGCGGCTTTCCAGACACTCTTCACAAAGTCTGGAGAGTTGCCTGTGGTGCAGGATTCAACACTGAGCCCTGCTGAACCCCTTCCTGCTGGCCTTGGCCCATAGATCCAGCCTGTCTAGGTCCCTCTGCAGAGCCTTCCTGCCCTTGAGCAGATCAATGCTCCTGCACAGCTTGGTGTCATCTGCAACCTGACAGAGGAAACACTATCCCTTTCTCCAGATCATGAATAAAAATATTAAACAGAGTGTCCCCAACACTTGTCCCTGGGGAGCACTTGTGACTGGCTGCCAACTGGGTTTAACTCCCTTCACTATAACTCCATCCAGCTAATTTTTTACCCAGCGAAGGGTGTGCTCACACAAGCCATGAACAGCCACTTCTTCCAGGAGAAAGCTGTGTGAAAAGAGTCAAAGGCTTTACTAAAGTCTAGGCAGACGACATGCACAGGGTTTCCCTCATCCACTAAGTGGGTCACCTTCTCATAGAAGGAGGTCAAGCAGGCTCTGCCTTTCATAAACCCATGCTGACTGGGCCTGATCCCCTGGTTTTCTAAGTGCCACATGATGGTGTTAAACATGATCTGCTCCATAACTTTTCCCTGACACTGAGGTCAGACTGACAGACCTGTAGTTCCCCAGATCCTCCTCCTGGCCCTTCTTGTAGATTGGTGTCACAACTGCTGGCCTCCAGTCAACCAGGACCCTCCTGGGTTAGCCAGGACTGCTGCTAAATGATGGAGAATGCCTTGGTGAGCACTTTAGCCTGGTCCTTCAGGACCCTGAAGGCCCTGCTTCCTGATGCTATGAACGTCACTCACAAGCCTCAAACTGTCAGTGACACTCAGTCCTGCTATGGTGCCTTTCAAAGAACAAGCCACATTTGGAAGTCATTAATAACTTCTGGCCCACATGCCAGTAACTCAAAACCAGATTAGAACTTTTGCTTATGAACCCTTGTGTTCCTACAATTATGTAAGGGAGGCAAATACAAAATCTCTTTGTTAGTCTTATTTTCCCCAGTTTCGCAAATTTTAAAAGCCACAGAAGTTCTCTGGGAGAAAATCAATGACAATCTGTCTCCACTTAACTCACTGCAAATGTTATTTCAAATAGCCTTGACTGTATACAAATAACTCCTTTGTGTGCAATGCAAATCTGAGAACTGTTGCTTTTCATCTTTAGCCTTTCAGTGACATAGTTAAAAAGAAACAGCAGACGTAAAGGACTCCGCTAAGTTTCCTTTAGTAGGAAATCTTATGAAAACAAGAGACTCTTCCAGAATGTTATTTGGATCGTTTGCATTTTAGAGATCACGAGCATGTCAAAACAGTAGTGCTGTTTTCCTTTACAAAGGTTATTTCGACATATAAGTTCATTTGGTGCAGTTTTGTTTTGCTTATACTGTGAGATTCATAACAGTAATCTAGCAATTCAGTTAAGGAAGAAGACTTAAATGACTTACAGTTGCCTTTTGACGATTGTAGCTGATGCAGGAGTGAGGACTTGAGATATATCTGGGCAACCTGCAGCAGTTTAACCCTCCATGTCCTTCCTGTAGTGGAGACCAAAATAGAACCCAGGATTAAAAATGCAGCTTCACCAGCAGTGAGCCCAGGGGGACGATCCCTTCCCTGCTCCTGCTGGCCACCCCATGGCTGATCCAAGCCAGGAGTTTTAGTACAGGGTTTTTCAGGATAACTTTGATGTTCTTGATCCATATTGCCTTCTAGGATCAAGGCTATACCGACCGGGCAAATATTCTTGCAGCAAACCAGATTGCTATTGGGTTTTTATAGTTAAAGCAAGGAGATAGTGTTTCAGTTAAAGCAGGAGATTGTATTGGAAGGGAGGTAAGAGAAGATGTGCTCAAACCAGGCCTCTCCGTGTAACAACCAAAGCCTCTGTCTGTGAGGAACAAGGCTCCTGACTGTGTGCTCTGAATCTTGCCCTGGAGAAGCTGCCCTGGCTGACCACACAAGGCATGTGGCCTTGGGATGATGGAAGCATTGAAGATGGAATACTGTTATTTGGTCTACGTTAGTTGACTGCTAGACAGGCTGAAGTATAGTGATTTTTTACCTTCTTTGGCTCCTTTTTGTATGACTTAAACCCCAACAAACTCAGGGTGTACCTATTCTTATCAGAGAGCATGGCATGGAGCCACTCCATATGTATATGTGCAGGTGACCAGTTCTACCGATCAGCTTAGATGGCTGCCAGTCTGTTAGAGCTAACACTGTCTGTTCTACTTTGCTGTTGTTCTAAGAATGAAACTGTTTCAAATAAAAGGTGCAATTAACATTTTTGTACAGCTGGCTGAACTAGAGAGGCCCAGGAGCTCTAGCTGGAAATGCAGACACCGCCAACTCCAGATGTTCATCAAATGAGGACAGAAGGATACCAGAGGCTGACCTGCTGTCTTAAGGTTATTGGCACCAGATGTAGTCATAAGTTGCGGATTTAGGTGTCCCCGCTTGGGATATAGCTCCACTGCAGAAGAAAATGCTGGCTCTCCCACTCTGAGTGGTTACAGCCCATCCAAGGCTGGAACATGTATAAAATTAGGTTCTGCTTTTGTTACATTTTATGCTGTACCTACTGGTTCTTTGTTGATCCATACATTCAGTCCCAGTGTGCTGTGGAAGAGCTTGGCTGGCCTTTCCAGGCTTCAGTGGGAGTGTATTTTTAAATGCCACCTTGGTTAACTTAATTGCCAGCAACACAGCCTGTTGGATGCTACACATGCTGCATTACAGAGAAAAGTGGGAGGTGTCCCTGCCTCTGGCAGGGGGATTGGAACTGGATGGGCTTTAAGGTCCCTTCCAACCCAAACTATTCTATGATTCAATGATTCTATGATTCTACTTAATGTGGAGTAGTAATAATCAATTTCTTAAACAGGGACCACGAACCAACGGCCACATGACTCTTCTGGAGGAAAAATCTGGCAGCAGGGCCCACAGATGCTGTGGGTTCAGATCCAGATTGTGAACTACTGCAATGATTGTTCTCAAGCTATCCCTGTGCCCACGGTGTCGTGCTACAATGGAAAGGCCAACATCACACCAGAAAGTGTGAGCAGCTGGGTGGTGTAAACCAAACGTGGAACAGACCTTCCCCTCCATACGGTGACTCACACCTTTGCTGCAGTGACACACCAGTGCTGCACATCAAAAGGAGAGAAGTAGGGTTCATAAAAAGATGCAAGAGAGATTAGTAAGAATTCTTTATAAATATGAACCTGGGACCTGAAGAGCTGCACTCCCATCTTCGGGGAACTGGAAACATTTGGATTAACACATCCTGGAGCAGTGGTTATTATAAGGTTAATGTAAAAGCAGAAAGGGTTAGAAGAAGCAGAAATGTGAAAATACCAAATAGCTGGTGTTCCCCAGTACCTCAAAATGTCAGTGCTCAAACGTACAGGGAAGAGGTAAGTTACTGCTGAACTGATCCCCAAACAATTAAAAGCTTTGGCTCAGCAGTGAAGTGCTTTAAGCAAAAAAGTATGTGTTGGATCCTCTGTTAGGTGAGGAAGGCAGCTTAACTGTGAGTGACTGAGAGACCTGCCAAGGTAATGAACCAGTGCTGGTAAAACCAGAATGAAATGCAACTCCTAAGGTAGCAAGCAGTCAGTGTGCTGTGTGAGCTTCAAAAACAAGGAGGAAAGAGAAGAAGAAATAACTAAAAAAAACCATCTAGAAGAGCAGAAGTCCAATGAAAACACCAACACACTTGGGGTTGAAAGGTTTTGTTCATGGCTTTTTAAATAGGAGCCAGGCAGGCTCCAAATTATAACCAGGCAAGGTTTAAAAACTACTGTAGTTGATGGTCTGACCCCAGGAACGTGTCCATGTGTCTAGCCTTAGGGTGTGTAGATGTGGGGATGGTATGGGATGTGTTAGAAGCTCTGGAGCAGGCAGGAATTGGCTGTGAAATAATTAATTCAGCTAAAAAAACAAACCTAAAAAAAGAAGAGATAGTTGTAATGAAAAGGAATGGCCTTTGCTACTGTAACTCCCTGACAAGTTTGCTTGGGGAAGGATCTTGTCCCCCCTTGAAAAAGGAGGGAGAGAATAATGTAACCCTTTAGAGAAATAATGCAGCAATGGACCTGCAATAGGAGCAAACATAATCTCACATGGAAACAGCCTCAGGAGTTTGGGGAGGATAAAAAATGACTCTTCAGGCCGTGTCCTATTTTATCACTTGGCAGGTATCAGTATGAATAAAGGAAAGGAGTTCAGGGCCTTCATCACGTGGCTTCTGGAGTAGGGATGACCATCACCTGCTTTACTAGTGCATGCATACAGTTTACAGGGTGATGGCAGTGAAGAGCCCAGGATGCTGCTGGGTACTGGGATGCCCATCAGCATAATGAGGTACCAACCACCATTAACTGGGGGTACACAAAGAACTATTAAGCTTGAATCTGTTACTGGATACACAGCAAAATCCAAACCAATTTGACCTATTGAAGTATGTGTTGGCTTCAGGAAAGGAATTCGAACATTTTGTGCGCAGCCTGGTGCTAAGAACCTACCAGAAGACTAAGAACGAGACCATCTGCCTCTAGTTGTTTTGTGAGAAAAGGAGCTAATACTTGATTTAGCAAATCAACATCCTGATTTTCTCTCACAGAAAGTCAAATTACAGAGGCAGATGAGAGCAAGGAGCAGTTGTCCAATGCATGTAGGGATCCTGTTTGGCATGTCCTGAAAGCAGATGGCAAATTTCACAGTTAACATCTTGTTTGCTTGTTAATAATTCCAATTTAATGTCCAATGTAGGAACTTGCATCATCATTTTTAGTAATGTTTAGGATTAAATGCTATTATGTACCAAATTACGCCTGTTGTAGTAAAAAACCTTGCTAAAAGCCCTAACCAGCAAAGAGGCTGGGCAAAGTGGTTCAAGTGTATAAACACAGTAAATGCATCACTTGCTCTGCTAAGAAGAAGAGGAGTGTTGGGACAGGTTTGTCTTTGCAATCAAAGGACAACAGTAGCACTTTACTCATGTTCACCAGGGATTTCACAGTGCCCAGGTAGGTCACCCTGGCATCACCTGGATGCAGGAAAAAACCAGCAGCAGCTGCTAAAGGCCCCTCTTTCCTCTGTAGAGGTAGTGTTTAATGGTCATTTGAACAGAAGTTAAAAAGTAAATTTAAACAATGGACAGCTATATATAAGTATGATCTATATAGCTCTATTCAAGGCTGCACCTTGAATCCTGGGTTCGTGTTTGGGTCCCTCACTCCAGGAAAGACATGGAGGGGCTGGAGCATCCTGAGAAGGGAACAGAGCTGGGAAGGGTCTGGAGAATAGGGGTTGTGGGAGTGGCTGAGGGTCCTGGGGCTGTTTAGCCTGGAGAAGAGGAGGCTAATAGGAGACGTCATCGCTCTCTGCAGCTCCTGGAAGGAGGTTGTGGGGAGGTGTGTGCTGGGCTCCGCTCCCAAGGAACAAGGGATGGGATGAGAGGAAACAGCCTCAAGTTGCAGGAGAGGAGGTTCATATTGAATGCTCAGAAAAATGTCTTGACTGACAGAGCAGTGAAGTGCTGGAATTGACTGCTCAGGGCAGCAGTTGAGTCCCCATCCCTGGAGGTGTTCAAAAACCATGTCAGGACATAGTTTAGTAGCCACAGTGGTGTTGGGCTGACAGCTGGACTAGGTGAAATTAGAGCTCAACCTTTATGATTCCATAGTTACGGAGAAAGGTATCAAAGTGATTTGGGAAATGATCTCCCTGGTATAGAACAAAATAAAAGGCTTGGGACTTGATCAGGGTGGGAGGGCTGTCTGTGCAAGGGCTTCTGACAACTTCAGGCCAGCAATGGTGCATGAGGCCTGCTCAAACCTGGTTAGTCTGTCTTGCACAAACCATTCAACCCCAAAGCTTGGAATTCTTTTCAGAATCATCTCCACTGGCATTTCAGCTCTGACTGTGACGCTGCCTCCCAGCTGAGATGCAGCACAAGCTGTGTCAGTGTAGCCGGTGCTGATGCTAACATGGGAAATGCAGGTGTGGTGGCCTTGCCTCAGCAAGTCAGCTGTGAATGAGAGTGGTTATAGGGGTGCTGTTAACTCACAGAAAACAGGGGTTTCTGTACTCACAGAAAAAAAGCAGCATTCAGGGGAAGGGCAGTAGCGCAAGCGAGTTGTGTGGACATGCTTTACTTCTTCAGACAACTCTGTCCCCTCACAGAAGGATGAAATTCAAGATTATTGTCCTGTGCCTTGCAGCATGAATGAGAAGCACTGGGGGAGAATCTGTGCGCAGGTAGTTTACCGTACTTTAAATTTATGATGTTTACTTCCCCTTTTAAAAAACCAAAATGCTCCAAATCCCCCTCAAACCATAGTCCCCAATGTCCGAGGAAAGCCCTACCTCTTTCCAGGCATGGTTCAAGTTGTCACTCACTCCTGTCTCAGAAAGACCCCCAGGTAACTGATCCTTATTTGATTTCTGTTGGCTGCAAAATTAAGGAGAACTACATTGATGAAAAGGAATTGAGAACATGAAATGAAGGCCTTAACATTTAGAACTGTGTGATAAGGTCTTCAGAAGAGTAAATAGTCCTTCCTGTCAACCTCAGGAGTCATCTGAGAAAGGATCATAATTTAAAACAGAGCACCTAAACTGCACTAGACCCTATATAAACCTTGATTTAAATGGCTTGCATTCCATTTATCTTGGTGAATTATCACAGGGTGACTTGTAAAGCTACGTACACAATTTTCTTATTTCCTCCCTCTTCTCGATTTCAAATACATAATATTAGAGGTGTGTTTGCTAGATCTCAGATTTTTTTTTTTCCTGTCCTGTGCCTCAGGCAAGAAATTCCTCTTAGATAAGATCTTAAGAAAAGATGGCAAAAATGCTATCCAGTCAGTATCTGGTTTCTAATCAAAGCAAAACAAACCACACTGGCCAGAACTGCAATCAACAGCCACAAAGCCTAAATAGTGACAGCCCTACCCAGTGACCATGGGTGGTTGCTCCCATACCACCCACCAATGGTGCCGTCCTGCAATACCAAAGTCTGTCCTCCCCCTAGATCCATGTTAGAGTGTGATAAGTGTTTATTTCTGCCACAGTCCTTCAGAGGGAGTGGATAATTGTTTAGGAGATTGAATCTGCCCAGGCTCCATCCTGGTCGAGGCACAAGGGAAGCAGGAGCAGGCGGTTGACTGGCAGTGCCAAGACACTCCATTAAACCTCAGTAAGCCAAGAGTGCTCTGGTTCAGTTTTAGATGTTGCTTTTTCAGATTTGTGGTAGGGCCACAAATCAGGCAGCAAGTATCCAATGGGAAATAGAAATGTCATTTTCATTCACATCTTGAGCAGCTGAGGCAGGGAAGGGATCAGGTGGCAGACTTTGAAAATCAAGTGTGGAGATGGGGAAACCAGCGGTGGATTAGAGGAGAAGATAAACCTTTGAAGCTGAATATCCTTTCCCTTGCCTTTGATTCTAAGGTCCCAGAAATGTTCTCTCTTCTGTCTCCTGGCCAAGGATTCATTAGATTCCCAAATCTGCTAGATTTCACACAAATTACAGAAAAATGTGTCTGCTCTTTCCTTATCTTTGATTTTCTTTCTATTTTCCAGTCCCATATTTCTTTCTTTGTTTCTGCCTCCATCCCCTCTCACTAGATTTTGCTTGTTTTCTTTCCTGTACAGATTTGGATTTAAAAACTCTGCACTGATACAATAGGGCAATAGTGCTGTGCAGATACAATCTACCAGTGCAGCTTGTCATAGACCCTCTGCCTTCCCCAAGTTCTTGTGTTTGGGGGACAATGGTCTGAACAGTTGGGGTCATTTGCACCAGATCATTTACCAAGATTAATTATTTTTCAGATATGATAGTGGTGATCACTGAAACTTTTTAGTTCCATCCTATACTACGGATGAAGATGTTTCAAGGTGCTGCAACACAGTAAATAAAAATGAGTTGTACTGCAGGTTTATTGCTGGTCAGTTAATACCGAGGCTGTGATCCACTCTGTTCTGGTTCAAACTAAAGTAAGAACCCGTTGTCTAACTTCAGCTGAGTCTTATCTGAGTAACTTCATTTTCTGAAATCTAACAGCATGTTTTTCAGACAGTGATTCTCTCTAGAAGTGACTCAGGGCTCTGGGATGCAGAAAATTTCTTATACTTAAAAACCAAGGCTGTCCCCGAGCTGGTGCAGTGTCATAAATGAAAGAGGATAAAGGGTGGCACCTGTAGGGAGGAAACAACATGGGACACCAGACTGATCAACAGAGGATTCCATCCCATATAAGTCACACTCAGGATAAAACTGAGAGATCAGTAGGGTCAACTCTCTCTTCTTCACTGGCCAATATCCAATGGGAACCTTGCCTGTCTCTTTGCTGCTGATCCCAGATCTGTGAATTCCTGAATCCAGCTCCTGAGCCCAGCTCTTCCCTGCTATGCACCTTCTTCCCTGTGCCTGCTCTGCAGCATCTGTGGTGATTTACAGGCATTGTGGGGAAAGGCGGAAAATTCTGTATATTTAGATAATTTTATTATTTTCTTATTAGTAGTATTTTCATTATTATTAATGAATGGGCAGCCCGACCTAGTGGGAGATGCCCCCATGGCAGGGAGGTCAGAACTGGATGATCTTTAAGGTCTCTTCCAACACAAACGATTCTATGATTCTATGATTCTTGTTGATGTTTCATTAAAGCCTTTTCAGTTTTAGTTTCCAACCTGTACGCCTTTTTACCTTCATTTCCCTCTCCCTGTGGAGGGGGAGAGAGAAATGCGAGCCCAGCTGCTGGTTTCTACTGAAATTGGCTGGGCCTGGTCTAACCCATGACCACCCTCCTGTGGTTTCCCCCATGGAATGCAAGAACAGTCAAGCAGATGAAGGCTCAGCCTCCTTCCAGGCCCCGTCACTTGCATTGGAAAAATCAGGTAGGAGAGACGTTGCCTCATAAAATATTTTATAAATATGGAGGTAACGTTACTACATCCCTTCAGAAAATGTGTAAGGTATATAACATGCTAACTTAGTTCTTTGCACAAAAAAACCCACTTTTTCTTTCATTCTCATGAAGTGCAAGGTTTCTAGATTTCAAATTTCATCTTCTGTCATGATTTGTTGGGGTAAACATTTACATTTCTTTAAACACAAAGTATTTTTAGCCATAAATATATTTTTTTAATTACTATTTCCATGAAGTCTTAATAAATAAAGCTTTATTTAGGATTGCATGGAAAGAAATTGCCTGGCCAGAATTTCAGAGAACAGAATGTAATTAAAGGAGGAATGAAAATTGAAGCTATTTATCTTTGGCTCAACTCAAAAATCAAGTTTCCTATTTGGGACTGTACTGTCAAAGATTTGGAATTCTTTCTTTGTTATAAAAATATCATGTGGACTTTTTCAGACTCTTACAATGTTTGTCCTTTAGAAGAAAGAAAAAACAACAAACACTTTACTGCCTGAAGAAGCATTAACTTTTCAAATCTCTCATTACAACAGATGAAATCTTTCATCAAATTCAAACAAATGATATGCGCATGTTTTTGATTATAAAAAAAATTGTCCAGAAATGGAATACTTTTCTGTGATTTTTTGCAAAGAAGGCACCCAAACTTTATAGCTCCCAATGGCATCTGAAACGGTGAGATGGGCAATAGAATCACAGAATCATCAGGTTGGAAGAGACCCACTGGATCACTGAGTCCAACCATTCCCACCAATCTCTAAACCATGCATCTCAGCACCTTATTNAGAAGAGCCCAGCTCCCTCTTCTCCACAACCTCCCTTCAGGTAGTTGTAGAGAGCAACGAGGTCTCCCCTCAGCCTCCTCTTCTCCAGGCTAAATAACCTCAGCTTTCTCAGCTATTCCTGTTACCTGCTTCTTGTTACCTCTGATCATTGATACTATTCCACTTGCCTATATGAATATTGGGAGAGAAGGTTTATTGTACTGTCGATTCATGTTTGTTTGCTTCCTCCTTGATAAACAAGTAGAAACATTTGACTTCCGTGTTTGTAAAAATCTTGAGGTGATGAAGTTGTTTTCAGCCCGGATTGTCAGCCCTGGGCTTTGGGGAGGCATTGACAAGCATCTGAAAACCAGCAATGAGCGGCACAGAAATCTGTGAGGAGTAACAGGCTAATCCCAAGATGGAGTTTTGCATGAGTGCTTGCAGATGTGATAAATTACATAAAATAGCTCTTTTGTCTTGAAGTTATCTGCCTCACCACCTCCTTGCGTTCTCCACAACTCTGTCATTCCTCTTTCTAGCTTCCTCTCATTATATTTACAGTTTCCTTAAGTGTTTTGTGTTCCATCTCCAAGATCTTTCTTGTGAAGTCTTCCTTTTGAAGGCAATGGCATTTTTGGAGAAGAGAACTGATGCTGTGCATTCGGGCAAGATGTGATGTCTTGTTCCACCTTCTACCCTACAACTGGAAGGTGTCACATCACCTTTGTTCCTGTCCTTCAAAACAAAGCTGGGGCTGTCACTGTGACCTGGGAGGTACTTGATCCTCTCCAGTGATGTGGATTATCATAAAAATAATTAAAAAATCATATCATTTTAAACTATGCAAAAGTAAATGGAGGAGCAAGACTGTTTAAAGCACAAACTAAGAGGAAAAAAATGTAAGGGGAAAAAAGTCAGGCATGTGAAAAATGGCTGAGGCAGGCATCACCTAGATTCATCTAGGAAAGCTCTTTGTTGAGTAGAGAAGTGGTATTCCTCCTAAACCCAGCCACCTTTTGGTGATGCTGTGTCTGGATAGCAAAGAGCAGCCCTTTCATTTCAAACACCATCCAGCCTTACCAAGAGATCACACAACTGGCCTGAAACGGAATGGTCTTTCAAAACCTTTTGGTGCCACCTTACCCCCATTTTATGCATGTTTTGTCTGTTGATCATTAAGATAAACACCTGGATTTCCTGGATTTCCATGGAGGTGAACTATTGGGGCGAAGGATTCCACACAACTCTGGACAGTCTTGCACCACACGGGTCCCAGAATTGTTTTGACATGTGATGTCCTTTGTACTCAAAGCTGCACAGACTTGTGTCCTAACATGGGAATGTTTTTAGTAGAACTATTAAGTACAAGCTGGGAATTTATTTGCTATGCAGTCCCAAGCAGTGGTGGCTGCCCCATCCCTGGAGGTGTTCCAGGCTAGGTTGGATGGGGCTTGAGCAACTGGATCCAGTTGGAGGTGTCCCTGTGGATTGCAGGGGGGTGGAACTGGATGGGCTTTAAGGTCATTTCCAATCCAAACCATTCCATGACTCTATGCTCATGAAGAATAGTATTGCAATTTTTGATACAATATTTGGGCTTTCTTTCTGGATGATGATGTTGTTTGAAATGCAGGAAATTGGAGGAGAAATTTGGGAAAGCAAGTTATTGTTTCCCTGATCACTTTGTAGCTGCATCTAAGCATGCTGCTCACACAATCCATGGTCAAGCTCTGAAGCTCTGGCCGATGTGGCTGCACTGACCCATTGCACTGTGCACCAAAGACGTTACACTCATGTTTTTGGTTTCTAGCGAGCTGCAAGGCTCTTCCTTGAGCCTGCTCTGAATGTAATCCCAACTCATTTGGGCAGTGTCCAAAAGAAAGTCAATAGCAAAGTTTGTTTCAGGAACCCAAATCCAACATCTCAATCACAGGCCTTTGCGAAAATCAGCTGTTCTTTAATAAATAAAATGTAAAGTTTGCGTACTGCCAGGATGATGTATCAGCCACATGCCTTGGCAGCTACAGGTATACGAATGTAGCTCTCAGGGCATGAGTTGTTGCTTCTGGGATTTGTTCTACTGCTTTCAGTGCAATCTTGTCATGACAGGCCTCAAAGGTGGGTCCAGTTCCATTCAATTAAGAAATACTGAGAGTGCAGCTGCAGAACATGCACTGTATCAGGGCAATGCCAAGCACAGGTACAGCCTGGGTGGGGAATGGACTGGGAGCAGCCCTGAGGAGAAGGACTTGGGGTGCTGGGGGAAAAGTAGCTCCACATGAGCTGTCAGTGGGTGCTCTCACAGCTCAGAAACCAACCATGCCCTGGGCTGCATCCAAAGCTGTGGGACCAGTGGGGCAAGGGAAAGGATTCTGCCCCTCTGCTCTGGTGAGATGCCACCTGGAGACCCACATTCTGGAATCTTCAGCATGGAAAGGACATGGATCTGTTGAAATGGGTCCCGAGGAGGTCAGGAAGATGATCTGAGGGCTGGAGCACCTCCCATACCAGGACAAGCTGAGGGAGGTGGGGTTGTTCAGCCTGGAGAAGAGAAGGCTCCAGTACTGAAAGGGGCTCCAGGAAAGCTGAGGAGGGACTCTGGATCAGCAAATGCAGGGACAGGATGAAGGGGAATGGTTTTAAGGTGAAACAGGGGTGCTGAAGGTGCGAGGGTGCTGAAGCTGTGGCTCAGATTGCCTTGGGAAGTGGTGGCTGCCCCATGCCTGGAGGGGCTCATGGTCAGGTTGGATGAAGCTTTGAGGAACCAGATCTGGTGGGAGGTGTTCCTGCCCATGGCAGGGGTGGAACTGGATGATCTTTAAGGTCCCATAATCTCCTAAAGCTGGGGCAAAGTGTGTGACTTTCAAAAAGAGATGACAGTTACTAAATGTTTTTCTAATGAACTGCTGTGGTCCTGATTATGAAGATGCAGTCTTTATTGGGCAGTCTTTATAACAGAATCATATGAATGAGCAAGCTCTAAAAGTCATGTTTAATTTCTATTACTTTAAATGTTAAACATATGATAAATGTCTTTTTCTCACAGGGGGAGATTCTGCCTGGGAGAGGTCTCCATAGCAGCCTAAGAAATATTGACCTAAAGGCCATGAGGGAAAAAGAAGAGTGATGCTCCTCTGTTTTCACTCTCTCCTTCTGAGTTTAAAATCTGCACAGGCCCTGAGAGTGGAGCTTTTCCATCTGTTTTCCATTGGGAAGTCCAAACACAGCAGCTGCGCTCGGTCTGCTGGGCAGGATGATTTCTGGGTCTGCTGCTCTGTGGCCAGGCACAAGACCAGCACAACAGCCTCCGCGGAGAAGGCTCATGAAAACTAACTCAACTGTGACCTACTGTGAGAAATTGATGAGGTGTCCAGAGAAGAGCAACGAAGCTGGTGAAGGGGCTGGAGAACAAGTCTTACGAGGAGCGACTGAGAGAACTGGGGTTGTTTAGCCTGGAGAAGAGGAGGCTGAGGGGAGACCTCATTGCTCTCTACAACTACCTGAAGGGAGGTTGTGGAGAAGAGGGAGCTGGGCTCTTCTCCCAAGTGACAGGGGACAGGACGAGAGGGAATGGTCTCAAGTTCCACCAGGGGAGGTTCAGGCTGTACATTAGGAAAAAACTCTTCACAGAAAGGGTCATTAGGCAATGTAACGGTCTGCCCATGGAGGTGGTTGACTTGCCTTTCCTGGAGGTGTTTAAAGTGCGGGTGGATGAGGTACTGAGGGGCATGGTTTAGAGATTGGTGGGAATGGTTGGACTTGATGATCCAGAGGGTCTCTTCCAACCTGGTGGTTCTACGATTCTCCTAGCTCGTTTACAAAGTGAGTAAAGCACAACATCCCTCTAAATTAAAAAAACCTCACTTTTTGTTCCCCCCTCTTCTCTGTACTGCAGACCAGGGAGTGCCTTGAGAGGTTGAGAGACCAGACCCTCTTGAGCTTTCGTTTTGATTTGCTTGAAGGTTAAGGCTAAAGTTGACATCGTGCAGCAGTCTCTTCATTTAGTGGGTGCTGAAAGGCATTGTTCTGTGCTTGGGTGCATTTCTGGGAAAAGTATTGCTGTTGTTTGTTTTGCTGTCTTAACTACCCCTTGGTAAAAATCAAACCAGAGAAAATTGCTGTCAAGGATTGTATTGGTTTTGTGGGTCAAAGTTTCGGTAGTGGGGTCTACTAGTGTGGCTGCTGGGAGAAGCTGCTAGAAGCTTTCCTTGTGTCCCACAGAGCTGATGCCAGCTGGCTCCCAAGTGGACCTGCTGCTGGCCAAGACCGAGCCCATCAGTGCTCTAGGATAATATGGTTAAGGGGAAAAAATCTGCATGGCAGCTGCTGGAGGAATGAGAACATGTGAGAGAAATGACTCTGCAGGCACAAGGTCAGCACAGAGAGAGGGGGAGGAGGAGCTCCAGGTGTTGGAGCAGAGATTCCCCTGCAGTCCATGGGGAAGCCCATATGGTGGAGCAGGTGGTGGTGTCCGAAGGAGGCTGTGACCCTGTGAAGAACCCGCGATGGAGCAGGTTCCTGGCAGAACCCATGGACCACAGAAAGAGGAGTCCATGCTGGAGCAGGTTCACTGGCAGGCCTTGTGGCAACTGGAGCAGCCTGCTTCTGAAGGACTGCACTCCATGGAAAGGAGCAGTTCAGGAAGAACCCATGCTGGAGAAGTTAGTGCAGGACTGTCTTCCATGGGAGGGACCTCACACTGGAGCAGGGGAAGAGCGTGAGGACAAAGAAGTGACAGAGACAATATGTGATGAAATTACCATAACCCCTTGCCCTGCACAACTGGCACACTGCTGGCTCATGTTCAGCCGCTGCCAACCCCCATGTCTCTCTGCCAGCAGCTTTCCAGCCACTCTTCCCCAAGCCTCTAGCGCTGCACGGGGTGTTTGTGTCTCAAGTGCAGGGCTCTGTTTTAGTGCATGCAGTTAGCAGGCTTTTCAGGGGAGAGAGGGGTGTGGGAAGGGATTTTATTTCTTCTGAAGTGCCACTGGCAAAGATGTGCTGCTCATGGGTTATGGAGGAAAACGGCTAAAACAGTGATACAGACACACCCGCTGGTATTCCTGAAAGCCATGCTGTCCCCTGAGGGGTTTCTCTGGAGAAACGGTTTCGTCATTGACCGCCTCTCTGCTAAGCCAAACTCTGACCCTTCCCCAGGGGATTATTCAAACCAATTCATTTCAGAGCATTTCAAATAAATATCTACTTTCTGGAAGGCTTCAGTGCAGTCTTGGTCGTGACTGCTGCACCTTAACTTGGGACCTGCGCACAAATGAAACAAGCTCTGCAGGGTGCTTAGAGAGCAAGGAGGCTGCAGAGCACGCTGCCTCCCAGCCATCCATTGCCTTGTAGCAGAAAAAACAGCAGGAATGTGCAACAAATCAGCTGGGTATGAGTCAAAACTTCATGAATCTCTAGCCATGTTTCAGCTGCCATGTCTGTGTCTTCATGTGACTACAGATCAAGATCAGGGTGTTCAGAGATCAGGGTGTCCTGATTTCTGCTTTGTTTCTCACTTAGCTCAATATAAACAAAAGTATTCAGTACCAAGGCAGATGTTTATGTGTTAGGCATTTCATGGCTTGAAACATGAAACACTTGTGAGAAACCTCAAATGGAGCCCTAGGTTTTCCAAACAGCCGCATGGTGAGAGTTCAGGTGCTACTGACAGGTGCAGGAAAAGGGTTGCCTGGTTCCCCTTTCCACTTCATGTGTTTCTTTTCTGGACCTGCCCCCTATGATCAAACACTGACGGAACTGAGAACTAATTTTATTTAGTTTTGTTGTTGTCGTTCAAAGATAAAAGCCATTAGATGGGCAATCAGAAACCCTGGGCTATCTAGGGCCTTAGCCTTTCTCTTTCTGAAGTCACTAACAAGGCTGTGCCCTCCTCTGGTCCAGTTCCTATGAGGATGGATTATGGTTGGACTCGATGATCTGATGGGTCTCTTCCAACCTAGTGATTCTATGATTCTATGATTCCAGGATGCTGCTAATTATCTTCCTGCCTGCCTTCCTCCCTCCCACCCCATTTCTGCCTTTCTTAATATATTTTCTCTGTGATTGGTAAGTTGGTTTGTGTTTAGCTTGTTGCTGTAATACAGACTGTTTTCTCAGCAGCTCTGTTGGGCACATGTCCATCGTCCGCAGAACTGGAAGAGGGAAGCACCAGCCAGGAGGGGAGGTAATCACGGCTCCTGCAGGGAAACACGCCTGGGGCTGAAGGACTGGTGGTTGAGGACCAGGGGCCAGCAGCTGGGGACTGGGGCCAGGGAATGGGGACTGGGGAGAAGGGAGTGGGGACAGGGACTGAGGGGCAGGGGCTGTGGGGACTTAGGAAATGGGGTTTTGTCCGACATGAGATGCAGCCTGGACTCCAGTGCACGTGCTGCAGGCAACCAACCTCACCTATCTCAATGATAAATCTTGATATGACCTGTTATTTTGTTAATCTCTGCATGGAGAGCACTGCATTGATAGAGCTTGCAGCTAACTGCTCAAACAGCTGAGCAAATTCCTGAAAAGCTCAGTCCTGTGCAGCAAGGAGGATGATGCCCACTGGATATTTGGCAGTCAGTGTGGGGATTTGCCGGTGCTTCGGGGGATGAAGTGGAGGGGAGAGAAAACAATCAATTTTTTGATTCGGGATTGTGATACTGGAAAGATGCAGAGAATAACCTGGTCCAGGAAGAAAATGGTACAAGTGTGAGTGACAATTACCTTAATGACTTTTACTCTTCCCTGCAGATATAGCCAACAGTCATCACCCAAAGGAACACAACCATGGAGAAGTGGCAAACAACCTGCCAGGAGCTCAAAGAGACATCCTGAGTGCTAGAACTAGACCCTGTTTAGGACCAACACCTTCTCTCCTGTAAAACACTTTCAATAAGCCCTTCAGACCTATACGTTTTAGGACCAAGTCCCTAGAGGACTATAGCTGGGAGAAACACCAGAAGGCACTTACTGGAGGATGATGGGCATGAATGCCCATGAAATGTGCCTTAACATGATTGCTCCAGGCAGAAAAGGGTGTAAATGCATCCATTGGTGATGGGAGTGTGGCACTTGGGAAAAGAGATGTTATATAAAATTGCACCCAGCCTGAATGATGTTGGGCTATGGGCCAGGAGAAGCCTCAAATATAGGCATTTTGGCCAAGTGCTGGGTCCCTTTGGGAAGAGCTTTCACCACTATATGGACAGACTGATCAAAATGCCATCTGGCTTTTCCAAACCATGTGTTGTAAAAGTAAGCCCACAGGAAGGGTTTGAAATCCTCTTCTCCGCTTTCCGGCTACTCCCTATCTGCCCAGCCAGAACTGTGCTCCCCCCCCCCTGCCGCCGTCCCTCTCAGGTGGGTTTGCAGCTGTGAAGCAGATACTTCGCTGTCCTCCCTGAGACTCTGATTAATCAAAGTCCTGGAGGATTCCTCTGTGTGACGCCTCCTCACACGGGTTCTGTTTGTCCAGGCTGCTTTTTCCATATGACTACTTTCTTCTCCAAACCAACTCCACCCATTTTCTGGGCTTCTCTAAAAGCACCGGCATGTTTGTCCCAGATTTCCATCCAGGATCCTTCTTGCTGTTCTGTCTGCTGAGTGGATGTCTGAAATACAAGGATGCCCTTGGGTTTCTTTTTTTGAAGGGGTGGAAATAGGGCTACAATTATATCTTATAGATACCTTAAGTAAAGATTAGCCGTTAAAACAATTATTCCACAGCAATCTTTAGATTAGGCAGTTTAACATGAAATTACTGAGAACAGAATTCAGTGCCATGCAGAGGCTCAGTAAAAACTGTCATGCAACTTAAAGCAAAATCTACTTTAAAGCTTAATATTCACCTAAGCCTTAAATTGCGCCTGGGCTTACAACACCACCGTGGAAGCGTGAACTTTACTCTACACTGAAAGAGATGTTTGGCCAGAACTGAGCAGTGGCCAGGATGAAATCCTTCCTTTAATAGCTATTTAAAATAGGTGTCTGATGACTTCAGGTTTGGGCACTGTAGGGAAATATGGCACAGACTGCTCTTCAGCAGGGCTTGGAATTTGTTAAGGCAAATTCACAAGGTCTTCTGGGGACGGGGAGGGAGGTGGGTGGATGTCTATGGGAAAACATGCTCGCAGTCTCCACGAGTGTATTTCACATGACTGTGATTTTCAAGATGCCATCGACTCAACTCAGGTTTGCATTTGAAGTTTATTCATCCCAGACTGTGATTGCCTGCAGCTTTCAGACTATAACTTGGGTAGCTGTGTAATAATTCTGGTGCACTCAAGTTTCTGAGCTTTGAGTACCTGAATTTCAGTTAGTGAAGTTAAAATTCTGCTTGACATGCTACAACACAGGCATCTTTCTTAATATGTCCTTGCTGATGCTTATCAACTAAATCAGGGAAAAACAGAAACCTTTTTGCCTGTGTGTTTCTGCAAACTCATTAACCCAGACTGTGCT
This sequence comes from Piaya cayana, assembly GCA_013389865.1. Classification (NCBI taxonomy): domain Eukaryota; kingdom Metazoa; phylum Chordata; class Aves; order Cuculiformes; family Coccyzidae; genus Piaya; species Piaya cayana. The sequence goes on along the minus strand of WAAB01014697.1, from coordinate 95,445 downwards.
TTCCTCATCAAAATTCATGTAGGATTTCTTTCCCCAAGTATGACATCAAAGATACTGATTCCAGCTGTTCTTGGTCAACTGTTGTCATTGGTAACAACTAATTAACAACTAATGTAGCTCTTAAGTTTCTGGAACTTATTTAATTCACAAGGAAAGCAAAGAAGAAAACAGAACAGGGAAGTCCTTCATCTTGAATAGTCTTTCAGCAGTTGAGCAGGAAAACGATCAGTATAAGGTCATCTCCCAGGCACGCCTTTGATGTTGCGGTGTCTGCAGCCAAGAGCTTCAAAGACAGCAGTTTTGGTTTCTATCTATCTGAAAATCAGGCTGTAACTCCAGCACAGCATTTCCAGCAACTCCCACTAGCTTTTTCTCTGCCTTTTTCCAAATATTGTGCACCATAGATGTGCACAACATTATGTTTAGTGTATTCATTAGGCAGCTAAATTGTAGGAAATATCTGGATTTTTGATCACTGAGTATCTAGGGGTATTTTCCACCTAGGACACACGGTCCCCAAGTGTTACTAACAGAGAAAATGGTGAATCTCGTTCTAGAATGTATCCATAGATATGCTATGGGTGAGGGCACAGCGATATTCCACAGGCCTGTGGATTGTCACAGCAACCTTGCAGTATCTGAAGGGGCTACAAGAAAGCTAGGGAGGGACTGACATGGGTATAAACTGGAGAGGGGCAGGTTTAGACTAGACATGAGGAGGAATATCTTCACGATAAGGGTGAGGAGACACTGGAACAGGTTGCCCATGGAAGCTGTGGCTGCTCCATCACTGGAGGTGTTCCAGGCCAGGTTGGATGGGGTTTGGAGGCCTGATCCAGTGGGAGGATGGAACTGGATGGTCTTTAAGGTCCCTTCCAACCCAAACTATTCTATGACTCTATGATTGTCACACAGAGAAAAGTTAATGCCTGTGTCCTCAGGGCACACGACAACAGACACTGGATTAAGTCGCAGCAAGAAAGATGAAATATTTTTGTCAGGCCGTTGAAGAGGCTGCAGAGAGAATCTCTGTCCATGGTTGAGTTTTAAGAAAAGCTTAGACAAATGTAATTGGGCATGATCCAAAAATGTGGTTATTGTGTCAGGTCTGTGAGAGCTCAGGGAAGAGAGGCTGGTGCTGGGTTGTGGGGAGTCCAAGGCAGGCACAACCGTTACCAAGCCATGTGCTCTGTTTCAGTGTGAATGGTCTCATGTCAAAAGGGATGTTAAAGAAAATGCTTGCAGCAAAAGAAGGAAGAATAATTTAGTGGGAGACCATATTTGGTGTTACAGCAACACCACGTGTCTCTGCTCAGCTGATCAGCAGCATTGAATCTCAGCTGCCTGCAAACCTGGAAACCCTGGTATCCCTGTAACATCACAGCAAGCGACAGAGACAGAAATGCTGCAAACACCCAGGGGAACATGGCAGTATTGAAATGAAAAAGAAAAGTAACCTTTTGAAGCTGGATTTCAGAGCTTTAACAGAAAAAAATACTGAGAAAATAAGAGGTCATACTGAGAAAAGCTGAACCTGATCCTGTTGTGGTGCCTACAATGTCTCCAAAGTGATGGCTTTAAATAAAGAGTGTGCGGGGCATCTTCATTTTCAGCTGAGGAAACTGAGAAAGCCAGACCCAGGATAGTAAAGATAGACAGTCTTTTCTTACAGGTGATTAAAAAGAGTTACACAACGCAGTGTGCATCATCTTTCAGTAGTGTAAGAAGAATAGTACAGGTTTGCACTATGTATTGTGAAGCTGTAGGTCTGCAAGACTGCAAATGGTGTGGAAATATTCAAATGTAAACCACCCTGGAACTCCGTTTGGGCTGATGGCTCTGGCTGCTTTAAATTGTGCATGGAATGGATGACCTTTTAATTTCAAAGAGCTGCTGGGAGGCAGGATTTTAACACGTGCTTCATGGTAAGTTTTCTATTGTGTATTAATGCCATATTCTTCTGTTAGCTAGAATGAGGGAAATGGAATGAAGGAGAGCCTGGATTGTTAAACCTGTAAAAGAGCAAGCTCAGGGGGATTACATGGATGCTGCTAATTATCTGGCCAGAACTGTGCTCAAGTCCATCCAGTTCCAATCCCCCTGCCATGGGCAGGGGGACCTCCCACTGGGTCAGGCTGCCCCAGGTCCATCCAACCTGGCCTTGAACACCTCCAGGAATGGGGCAGCCATGACTTCAGGAAAAAATCTTTTGCAGAAAGGGTCACAGGGCACTGGAACAGGCTGCCTAGGGAAGGGGTTGAGTCACCTTCCCTGGAAGGGATTAAGGGATGGGTGGATGCGGTGCTGAGGTGCATGGTTTAGTGACTGATGGGAATAGTTGGACTTTGATGATCCAGCAGGTCTTCTCCAACCTGGTGATTCTGTCATTCTCTGGTTAACATGGACCAGGGCCTCACCACTCTCATTGTGAAGAAGTTACTCCGTATGTTTAGCCTAAATCTGCCCTTCCACAGCTTAAAGCCTCTCCCCCTTGTCCTATCACTACAAGCCTTCCCTCCACAGGTTTCTTGTAGCTCTTTCAGGTACTGGAAGGTCTTTATAAGGTCTCCTTGGAACCTTCTGTTCTCCAGGCTGAACAACCCCAACTCTCTTAGCATGTCGTCATACAATAGGTTCTCCAGCCCTTTCATCCTCTTTGTAGCCTCCTCTGGACCCGTTCCAACAGCTCCGTCTCCTTCTTATGTTGAGGATTCCAGAACTGAACACATGACTCCAGATGAGACCTCGCAGGAGAGGAAGATAACGGTGAAACCACCTCTTTCGACCAGCGAAGCGCATGCGCAATGGTGGCGCTGAAGCCAAGGACGCTGGCGGCGCGCGGGTTGGGGGCGGTGAGAGCGCATGCGCAATAGCGGGGCCGCGCACGCTGGGGACGCACATCGCGGCCGGCGGCGCGAGGGTGGGGCTCTGACTGCGCATGCGCAATGACAGCTGCGCAGGCTCAGGAGGCGAGATTAGGTGCGGGGGCGCTAAGCGCATGCGCGCTAGCGGGACCGCGACGCCGAAGTTGCTGCCGGCAGGCGATTAGGCGGTGGTGCTGAGAGCGCATGCGCAGTAGTGGGGCGCACGGGGAGGTGCCGAGGGCGCATGCGCACTACGGGAGGTGCGGGCCCGGGGAGGCGGAGGCGCGTGCGCAGTGTCGGGGCGGGCGATGGCGGCGCATGCGCGGGGCGCGGGGCGCAGGCGCGGCGCCGCGGGGCGGGGAGCGCTGATGCAAGAGGCGAGCGCGGCGGCGGGCACCGGCACAGCGTGTCTCTGAGCGAACCGCCGCTCTTCCCGCACCGCACCGCGCCGCTCCCAGCCCGGCCGCAGCCATGGGCGACGAGGTGAGAGCCGGAGGCCGCCGGCCCCTCCCGCGCCGCCGCCATGTGCCGAGCAAGGCCTCGGTGGGCGGAGGCCGGGCCGGGCGCGTGGCGCCGGCTTCTCCGGGACCCGGGCCCGGCCTCTCCGAGGCTTCGCATAGCGGGGAGAACCCCCCTGGAATCCCCGAGTCCCACCTCTGGCCGAGGGTGGCTCGGTGGAAGGCGGATTCTATCCCCGCTTCTTTCCCCGTCGCCTTCCGTGCCCTTCCAGCCGTTCGTAGCGCTTGGGCGCCTCGCTTACTGCGCTCTCTTGCTGGAGATTTAACACCCTGCCCCTTAAAGCTGAGTGCTAAATAGCTGCATCTTGACAAAGGGTAAATGCAGGTTGTTGGGATCCTCCCGGTCCTGAAAGGGGCTCCAGGAAAGCTGGAGTGGGGCTCTGAATCAGGTAGAAGACGAGGGAGAAGGGCTTTCACCTGGAAGAAGGGAGATTGAGATGAGATCTTAGGGAGAAATGTTTTGCTGTGAGGGTGGGGAGACCCGGGCCCAGGTTGCCCAGAGCAGTGGTGGCTACCCCATCCCTGGAGCTGTTCCAGGCCAGGTTGGGTGGGGCTTTGGACACCCTGATCCAGTGGGAGGTGTCCCTGTGGATGGCAGGGGTTGGAACTGGATGTGGTTTTAGGTCCCTTCCAACCTGAACCATTGCAGGGCTCTGTCTGATGAGGTTTACTTAGACACAGTTCTAGGGAAGTTAATATATCTGTATCTGAGAAATATCTCATCGTGTAGGTGCTATATTTGGCATTTTTGCACACCCCATTTCAGTTCTCATGGAGAATAGGAAAGCTTTTTGTGTATGAGCTTATGAGCACCTTGATGGATGACTGTATTGCCTGTGGGAAGCTGCGCTGGCTGAATCTGAGATGGCTGCTTTTGGTCTTGTTTCTTCTTCCTGGTGCTATTTAAAATAGTTGCATGGCTTCTTTCCTGCTCGGCAAAGTGTTTGCTCTAGCCATGGAAACAGGCAAGCTATAGTTTGTCCTATGTAATGAAGGAGGACTAGTGTAATTACTAATTATGTTAATGGTAGCTGAGACTGACTTATTCAGCTACTTCTGACATCTACAATGAGTGTGCTGCATTTATACCTAATTGTGTTTTTGGAGTTGTAATTGTAATGCCTGCGTTGTACTCTGATTCCAGAAACTAGGACCTGGGAATTCTTGCATCAGGTGCTTTCTGTCTCGGGTGATCACACGACCATAGGACAGTTTTCCTGGTTCAGATTTAGTTTAAGTATCAGCAAAATTACTCTTCTTGCATAGTGGCTTTGTCCTGAGGTTGGTGGGGGGAAATAAAAAATATCTGGTACAGTAAAATAATATCTCTGGATTGCTTTATCTAGCAGATACCACAATTGAACTGTCACTGTTGGATCTTCTGGCCAGCGTATGTGTGAGAGTGAGCGAGTGCCCATGTATTCCAGAGCTTTCGTGCATCTGCTTGTTGGGAGTCAAATAGTTTGTCGTTGATGTTAAGTTGGTGGAACTTTTTTAAGCAAATGATTCTACAAAGTGGAGGACGTTGAAGAAACATTTGCAACTTGAACTACTGCAGGTGTTACAGAACTTTGTTTTGTTGCATTGGTCTGTAGCTTAACATTTTCAGAGCTGTATATGGACTAGAACTCCCTGGCAAAAACTCTGCCTGCCTAGAAGTGTGGCGTGGCAGACCTGTAAGGGGAAGCAGTCTGTTACTGTTTGTTTGGCTCGCTAAAAATTGTACTATATATATAATCATGCTAGATATCTGAAAGTTCTTCTGGCTGTGTAGATTTATTAAGTTCCAAGAAATCATATTAGAGAATGCTGTGTATTGAGCAGCTGGAGTGTTCATCCAGACTAATGTGTTTATCCAGACTAATGAAATGGGATTTATTTGTGACTTCTGTTAGAATCCCCAGCACTGGCCACTGTCTTAGCACTTCAGAGTAGTGTTGGTTTCTGTCTTGAGAGTTACATTTGGCCTATGAAGCTTTGAGTCTTCCCCCCACCCCTCCCCATCCCGTCCTTTCATTTGCTAATTTTCTGTAAATTGGGATTTTGACCGTGTAGGCCTTTGAAGTAAGGAGAGATGTGTGGAGCTGGGTGTAAGAAAGAACTGCGTGGTCTGCAGAAGAGAAGACCTGGTATAGGAATTGGGCTCTGAGAGCAGAAACAGGAGAGAAATCTGTAACCAGTTATATGGGGGAAACCATTGTGTTTGGTATATTTGGGCTGGGGACCTTGGTCCCTTCAGGAGAGGGCTTGCAACTCTGTAGAGGTTTTCAGTGCTTAAATGATACCATAGCGCTTGGGCTCATCAAATGAGCTGAAGAGAGAAAAGGAATGAGGAATCTTCTGAAATGTCCAGCTCAGAATCAGCTGGCTATCAGGCAGGTTACTTTATATCATGATTCGTTAAAGCCTGTGTGACCCAAGACTCTTGTTTAGTTTTCATTGAAGCACTTGAACAAAATATTTCAGGCACAGACCTCCTTGTCAGGTTGCAAAACTCTGTTAGTCTCCTGTGAGCAGCTAGTGTCCTCTGACTAGATCCTGAGTTTGGAGCGTCTTGGCCTGTCTGGATGGAGTGGCTCTTCAGAGCTGTGCTCGTTTAGGACCAGACACACTGATTTTTCAGCGTTTTGCCAATCTTCCATCCACAAGTCATCCTTGTGGTTAACTTCGGCTCAGTGTGGCACGACTGAAGACACTCCGCCTCTATTGTTGATAGAAGGTAGGCTGTATGGTGGCTCAGGGTGAACGATGACTGTTCTTTGCAGAGAGGAGTGATTTGGAGCAGGTAGGCTGCTTCCTCCTTAGAAATTACCACCCTTGATCTAAGCATAATCTCAATGTTTGCTTAATCATTTGTGGAGATATGAAACTCTTCAGTGTCTCCAAAGCTTCTTCATTGAAGTGAGTCATGGTCTTGACAACATGTGCTGGTTCCCAGTGCTGTGGACTTTGCGATGCAGGCAGCTTTCTTTCTGTCTCAGTGGACTATGGAAGCCAGCAGACAGCGTAACCAGTTGTGCACATTGATTGATTACTGTGTCTTACAAGAGCAGGATTCAGACATTTGCTGAACTAAGCCTTAGAGGGAAGACCTCCACCACAAGTCTTTTGAGATTTGTTCTAGCACAGTGCGTGCAGCTAAAGTCACCTTAGCAGCCTGAAAGCCTCGACTTCAGTGTCCCATGTTTGTGGATGCTTTGTGATGCTATGCTGCAAGCACCCATCAGTGCAGTTTTCTGCCTTTAATAGAGCCTTTCTGGATCATTTAAGTTCCAGAAAATTGAATGAATATCATGAGTAGGAGAATGAGAAGCGTGAGGAAAATATTGACTCATGGGAGAGGGAAATGGCCAAGCTTGCAGGGTGTAACAAAAAAAGAAGTTGGAGAACTGCTCCTTTACTCACTCCTCTGATGAGTGAGGTTATTCATGATACTGAATTTTACCTACCTGTGAGAATGCTGTTCAATTACTAGATAAGAAAAACTGCAAAACCCCTCATTAAGTTCTAAAATTGCTTGAGATATTTAATAAATACTATGGTGTGGAAATATGGCCAGATGTATATAATGAAGCCAACTAATAGCTGTGATGTCAAACTTGCATGTTAAATGAAATAAGAAGCATTCCTGTGTTGGAAAACTGAAGAGCTCAGGTGTGAAATATCTCAGGTCTGCAGAGGATGAATAGGTTAAAAGTGAGTCTTGAGGTTAGTGCTTTCTTGACAGTCGAAGTGAGTTAAGCTGCTTCGCTGGCTAAAGAGCTGTTAATCAGCTTTTAATCACTTAGTGTCTGAGGTTCAGTTTCCCACCTGTGGGGAGAAGGATGAGATCTTTGCTACTTCGTAGTGTTGAGAGCTGATGCAGGTCTTGCTACATCTCCAGCCTCTTCTAGGTTTCTCCCTAGTCCAGAGTGTTCTTGTCAACAGAGTTGTTGGAAAAATCTTGCCTTTCAATAGATCTGGAAATGAATGTAACTCACAGATGGAAGTACAAAGTGTAACTGATAGGTAAGCAGCTTCTGTGGTAGAGGGGTGCTTAAATCTTTTTCTGATGCAGAGTGGTTCAGTGATGGTTCGCATAGTCTTGCTTCAAAGTCTGAGTCCATGATGGTAATACAATGGAGAAGAAGCTGGCAGCCAGTCTATCAAAGGTTCACAGCGTTATTGTATTTTCAAGTGAACTGGCGCATGGATGGCAGGGAACTTGGACTACCAAAGGGAGAAGTTCTAAACCACCAAGGAGTCTTCTCTTGTAATTGGTCCCAGTTGTGCCCTGGGACAAGATCTGTGGTGTTTCTAACGAACCCTGTGTAATCACTGTTTTGAGTCAGTGAGCTGACAGGTCTAGAACAACTCCTTGTTTAGATTGAAGCAGAAGTGCAGTTTGTGTAACTGAAGGAAACTTGGGAGAACCTTAAAGGTGTTACAAATACTAAAAGTTATGTGATTATTATGCTGCTAAGGAACTCTTTTGACTCTTACAGATGATTTTCGATCCCACTATGAGCAAGAAGAAGAAGAAAAAGAAGAAGCCTTTTATGCTGGATGAGGAAGGAGGGGATACACAAGCGGAAGAGACTCAGCAGTCAGAAACAAAAGAAGCTGAACCAGAGCCAACAGAAGACAAAGATGTTGAAGCAGATGAAGAAGACAGCAGGAAGAAAGGTAAAGTGACCCAGGCAGATGAACTCACAAAGATAGTCCTGTCTTCTGAGACAACAAGCCCCGTTAGTAGAATTTGGCATCACAGCCTGTAATGCTGGGGCCCTCGTTTGGTTAGAGACTTGTGAGTGATGCTCTGCTGCCTCATAGAGGGCGGATTTTCTTCCTGTTTGGAATCGTGTTCACAGGCATCCGGGAAGCTGATGTAAATTCCACTTTCCTGACCAGTCTTTTGTGTGAGGCAGTGAAAACAGAATCCCTGAAATAGTGTGAAGATTTAAATCTTGCAGTTGTTGCAGTAACTCCACAATATGGCTGCTTTTCATTTGAAAAATTAAGCAATAATGTGAATAACAAATACATTTTAAAGGCTTTTTAGCTTTTGGATAACTGAATGTGTTCTTTGGAATCTTTCAGGAAATAAGCTTGCAGTTGCATCTAACCTTGCTTTTTATGTTGAGACCAATGTCGTTTCAAGTTGACCTGGTTCAGGGAATGCTGTTAACTTAAATTCAGTTTGTTGATGAAATTGACTCCTGCAGCAAAAGAAGCCCTACCTTCCTCTTACTAACTTTTTGGTTTTGTTTTTTTTAAGCTTCTTTCCTTTTATGACAGTAGTGAATGGTTTCTCTTGTCCAGCAAAAAAGACAGATAAGCTCTTAAAAAAATAAGACGGTGCAGTTAGAAGATGCAGAAACTGTAAAATGGCAATGAGGTATTAGGGGTAGGGGAGAAAGACCTCTTTAAAAAGTGAAAGATGACAATAGGGTCTACAGCTTGTTGCTTATGTCTTACTGTTAAGTTTTGAAGATTTGGATGTAAATTAGAAACCTTAATATCTAAATGGTTTCTACAGTTATGCTTCTTTTGGCAATACTTTTGATTTTTAGATGCAACAGATGACCTGGATGATCTAAACTTCTTCAATCAAAAGAAAAAGAAGAAAAAACCAAAGAAAATATTTGATATTGATGAAGCAGAAGAAGGCGTAAAGGTTTGTTTACATAATTAGGCCATCTTGTCTATGACTGACAAATTCCTTGCTCTCGTTTTCTCCACATTGGCAGTGCAGGAGCTGTTTCAAGGCTGTCATTGTATCTTTGTGCAGTTAATAGCGAAAGGAAATGTTTCACTGTCTCTCATAGTAGATTCTGCTGAACATGTTGCTCTTGCTGGGTATTTTGCCCAGAAGTGTAAATCTTAACAGCACAATGAGCAAGTAATTCTGTGATCTGAAGTAAAAGTTGGCTGGCATCAGGGTTAACTGTCCTTTGGAGTGAGAGAAGTAAAGGGATGGCAGAAGTACGGTGCAGAATAGATGTCTAAAGCCCAGCCCTTCATGTAGAGGCTAAATATCTGCTAAGAAATCTGTTTTTACTCTGTTGTTTTCTTTAGAAATTACTGACTACTGCTGTGTGTTCCAGAAGGTGCACAAGATATTTTTACTCTTCTCAAGTGTTATTCCAAGACATGTCTGAATATCGTGTGTCAGTGTGACTGGCAAGCCTGGAGAGCAAGGGGATAGAGATGTTACATTGCGTGTAAACCTCTTCTTTACTTTCTGCCTTTTGAGGGAGAAAATGTCCCTCAGATCTGCCCCATACAGGGAAAATGCACAGGTTGCACACGCTTGCTGTACCTTATTGTCTGGCCTATAGAGTATCTTGGTCCCTTATGCCCTAAAATGGCTGATTCCTTTAAGGCAAGTGTGGTGTGATCTTGTTCTTGATCAGGCACAAGTTAGACCAGAAGGTGAAAATCATCCTGCTTCATGGCAGTAGTGCAGTGCTCTAGACTTCAACATACGTCAGTTCCATTCCTATCTGTGTTCCTTCTGGTGGATATTAGCAGTATTCATCTAGTAGTCTTCTACTGCTATTATTTCTAATGCTGTGCAATGGAGGCTTGTGTTTAATACTGTAAACTACAGCCTTGTTTCTTTGCAGGAGTTGAAAATTGAAGGAGATGTGCCAGAGGCAGTAGAACCTGAAGACGACCTTGATATCATGCTGGGCAATAAAAAGAAGAAAAAGAAGAATGTGAAGTTTCCAGATGAAGATGAGATAATGGAGAAGGATGAAGGTAAAAGTATAACCTAGCTCAATGAGATACTGAAAGGGAAATGTAGCCCCTGTTTTAGGTGAATATTTTCTGTTCAAGTGCCAGCTCTGTTTCAAAATTCATCTTATCTTTACCACTAAATTATTTATCAGAAAAATGTTCTGTAAAAGCACTGTATAAATTTGCCATAAATACTGGTATCCCTGTAGGCAGGCAAACACAGAAGGCATGTCCACATCTTGGTGGAAGCTTCTTTATTTACCTTCTAGAGACAGTGTAAGCATGAAGTTAAGGAATGTTTCTTTTCTTATTAATGAATCCCTCACAACTTGTTTGCAGCTTTTGAGGATGAAGATAGCAAAAAAGATGATGGAATTTCTTTTAGCCTTCAGTCAGGACCTGCATGGGCAGGCTCAGAAAGGGACTACACGTATGATGAGGTAACGTTAAAAGTATTTTCCATGATTTGCATCAGTAGAGCAGGGCTTTATGCTCACATGTCCTGTTTCTAACTTAAAGACCTGTTGTCAGAAGCTCGTGAACAGAAAAATAACGAAGCATGTCTTATATCGCAATTAATTTTCATATAGGGTAATATTAGTGATAGTTAAAATGCTTCTGAAAATAGACTGAAGTACTTGCTGATGATGAAGTAAACCCTTGGGGGAACAGCTTTACATTTTGTGTTTATCAGAACATACTTTTAAGTGTGTGTTCAGAACCTGATGGGGAAATTCTAACGGGCAAAGATGGTCTAGTATGCATTATAAACTCTGTTCAAATCTTGTTTGGAAGTGATGTACTCTGAGAAATGCCAGAAATTCAGGTTGATGTGAGCCCCTTTATTTTTCCAGTTGCTCAACAGAGTATTTAACATCATGCGGGAAAAAAACCCAGATATGGTCGCTGGTGAAAAACGAAAATTTGTCATGAAGCCTCCACAGGTCGTAAGAGTAGGGACCAAGAAAACATCTTTTGTCAACTTTACAGATATCTGCAAATTGTAAGTGTCCTCCTTAGGTTCCCCAGGGGAACACACTTTGCTCTTGGCTGTTATGAATGTGTGTTTGCTGGCAAAAGGCTGTGGCAAACCAGAAGTAAACTGAAAGCTATTTCAGTCATGCTGCTCACTTGCTTTACATTTCTCGGTGAGAAGATATTTGTGAAGATTATTGCTATTATTTCTTATTTTATACTTAAGTTATGAAAATAGGCTATGTGGGTCTCATGATCTGAAACTAAACTTGTTGCTTTTGTGATTTCGCTGGCTGCTATCCAGTCTGTAGTTGCATCAGCAGTGGTATTTATTTCTAAGGCTTGGATGAGGGGTGGGAAAAGCTCTTTACAATTTGAGCTGACTACAAATACTATTCTTTTGGTGAATGATATGGAGCACAGTAATTTTTTTTCCACTGTTTTCTGCAGTGCTTTCTATGTCTTAATTATTTCTTGCGAAGACAGTTCTATTCCTTGTGGGCACTCTGGGAATTCACGTCTGATTTGTTTAATAAGTGAGACAGAAAACAGTCCTGATGAAATCATACTGAGGGTTCAGATATAATACTAAAGGGAGTTTTTAATGGTAGCTTGAAACACTTTTTTAGGGACTGGCAGGAATAAGAATGCAAAATCTCTATGTAAAAAACCTTACTTTCAATAGTTACTGTGACTGAGTTTGGGTTTTGGGGGGTGGTGAGCCTTTTTTGTGGACTGTTTAGCTTTCTTGTGTTCTCATTCATTGTTTATGCTCTTTAGTGCAGACCTGACACAGCCACCCTTTTAAACTTGGTAATTTAAGATTGTTTTAGCCTGCCAGACCTGTATAAATACCAGATTTCTCTGAAGAGGGAAGGTTAAACATATCCTTACTTTATTTTTAGATTACATCGTCAGCCAAAACATCTCCTGGCATTTTTGTTGGCAGAATTGGGTACAAGGTAAGGCTGCTGGGCTGTGTTTGTGAATGTGCACTTAGGAAGTCAACAGCAACGTTGTTGACAATGTCTGATCAAAAATAGAATTATTTTGGTTTAAGTCTGTATGTGCTTGAGCATCAGGCATCTCTTCTGTGCACGTGGATACTGTGCTGGGTGATTGGAGAGATATTTTCTTGAGGAGGAGATTCAGAGACAAACTGGTACAGGTTCCAGGGAACAGTCTGGATTAGTGTTTGTATTTCTTATCTGGAACCTTGCTCAAAGACGGTGTGATAGCAGAGCTGTTCCTCATCGTCAGTGAAGGTGGCTCTGTGGCTTGTGTGAACCTAAGGCAGATGACAGCTAAGGAGAATATTTTAGTTGCTGTCCCATGGCAAGTCTTCTGGGCCTGTAGCTACTTGTTCTGTCTCATGCTACAGTTAAATCCACCTGTCTTAGCATAAAGTTGATTTTATTGGATTCTCATCAAAGATCTTATGTGATGATGTTCTTTCTGGTTGTCTATTCATTTCTCTGTTGTAGACTGTGATGTTACGTTTAGATAGAGAATTAAGGGGTCTAACTGCAATGTGTGTATAACAAATACCTGTTTGATTGGGCTTTGGAGTCTCTTTAGCCCCAGATGGCTTAAATTTGGAACCTGTAGTGTGAAAAGCCGCTCAGCTTACTACATCAGGAAGGCTAGAGGGTCTAGTAGTTGTATTATGCTTCACTAGGAAGTTGTTGTGGTCACTTCTGTGAAATAAGCAGGTGTTATTCTCAAGTCTGCAAAGTTCTTCTGATTGTGTAGCTTAATTGTGGGGCTGATCTCTGCTGACGTTTGCCTTTACTTCAGTGAAGGTTGTGCTTTGGCAAAACTTGTAGTTTAAGTGTCTTCAGAATTTTGCATTTTTTTCACAATGTGATTCTTATTCTTGTCTTGAAGAATGCCCTGTTGCTTCATGTTCGTGATGTATTTTAACTCTTAATGTCTTCTGCAAATCAAATGCTTAATTGATTTTTTCTTTTAAATTAGTGGCTCAATAGATGGTAACAACCAGCTTGTAATCAAAGGAAGATTCCAGCAAAAACAGATAGAAAATGTCTTGAGAAGATATATCAGTAAGTATAATGCTCTTTTCCATTTCTCTTCCATTTGTGTGCCCCACGTGTGCATGTTGGGGAGATTCTGTACTGCAGCTTTATAATCATAGAATCACCAGGTTGGAAGAGACCCACCGGATCATCGAGTCCAACCATTCCCACCAAACACTAAACCATGTCCCTCAGGACCTCGTCTACTCGTGACTTAAACACCTCCAGGGAAGGTGAATCAACCACCTCCCTGGGCAGCCTGTTCCAGTGCCTAATGACCCTTTCTGTGAAAAACTTCCTCCTAATCTCTAGCCTAAATCTCCCCTGGT